>CM071841.1:1462578-1630572 GCA_036507285.1 Trichosanthes cucumerina
TCTTTTTCCATTGAAAGAATAATAGAAAAATGAATTTAAACATAAACACAAAGAATTGGCAGAGGTAAAATGTATTTGTTCAAAAGTCGTGATGAATTTTTTTTTTTATCCAAAATGAACTAATCTCCATAAAAAATCTACAAACAAATATATTTTCTCACGTAGTAACTTAACGCCTCAAGACTTGTTGTTCATTAAAATGGAATTTTTCTTAGGTTTAATATTACAAATTAAGTGCAGAGGCATGTGCCAGAATCTTGTGATCTTGGTTTTTGGTTTTTTTTCTTAATAAAATTAGTGTCAATACTAACTTTAAATTTTTATGAAGAATGTAGTATTTTAGTACAAAAATTTAAAAATATATTAAAAGTGTTATTTAATCTCTAAAATGTGGTTGACGTGATCTACCTAAATATTTGAGAACTTCCATTAATACTAAACACCAAAAATGACATTAAAATTTAATCTCACTCATTTATACATTTTATTCTCAGCTGTCTTCACTTTTCCCAATAAAAGAATAAATAGGGAAATAATTTAAAGAGTTATTTAACTTAAAAATAGGTTGAAGTTATCAATTAAATATCCTAAACTTACTTGAGAGCACTCATGACCACTTAAAACGCATTATTAAAAAGTTCTTCTACTCACTTCATTTGTACATAATTTTCCTAAGGGTCTTCACTTTTCCAGCTTAAAATAAATAGGAACTAAATTTTAAAACATAAACACAAAGAACTAATGTGGAGGTAAATGTATTTATTTGAAAACTCAGATAATTTCTTTTTTATTAAAAAATGAATCAATTACAAAAATCTACAACCACCTTCTTTTTATCATTTAATAATTCAACGCTCAAGACTTGCTGCATGCTTGTTTTGAACTTTGTGTTTAAGCATAAAAATTGGGTTAGAGGTACAAAGCAGAGTCTGTGATCTTAAAGCTTTTAAGGTTTTTTTAACAAATGAAACAATTACTAACTTTAAAATTTCTTATGAAGAATACTAATATTTCTAGTGAAGCAAAAATTTTAAAAATATACAAAAGGTTATTTAATTCTAAAAAAATAGGGTTGACGTTATCTACCAAAAATATTCGAGAACTCCTCGAGGTAAATAAAACCACCTAAAATGATTATTAAACGTTAATCTACTTCATTTATACATTTTATTCTCAAGGTTCTTTCACTTTTTCCAATAAAAGAATAAATAGGGAAATAATTTAAAGAGGTTGTTTAATCTCTAAAAATAGTTTAAGTTATTTGTAAAATATCCTAAACTTCCTAGCACTATGACCATTCTAAAACGATTATTAAGCTTTTCACTTATTTGTACATAATTTTTCAAGGGTCTTCACTTTTTCCATTGAAAGAATAAATAGAAAATGAATTTTAAAACATAAACACAGAATTCAATAGGAGGTAAATGTATTTGTTCGAAAAGTCGTGATGAATTTTTTTATTAAAAATGAACTAATCTCATAAAAATCTACAATCAACACTTTTAACACGTAATAACTAACGCCTCAAGACTTGGTTGTTGTCTCACCAAAATGAACTTTTTAGGTTTAAGCGCATGTAAATTGAGTTGTGAGGCAAAGTGGAGTTTGTGATCTTGAAGCTTTGGGTTTTTATTATAATCAAATTAGGTGTCAATTACTAACTTTAAAATTTTTTATGAAGAATACTAATATTTTCTAGTAGCTAAAAATTTTAAAATATATTAAAAGGTTATTTAATCTCTAAAATAGTTGACGTTATTCTACCTAAAAATATCGAGAACTTCGAGGTAAATAAAACCACCTAAAATGATTATTAAACTTAATCACTTCATTTATACATTTTATTCTAAGGTTCTTCACTTTTTCCAATAAAAGAATAAATAGGAAATACAATTTAAAGAGGTTGTTTAATGTCTAAAAATAGGGTTGAAATTTCAATTGTAAAATATCCTAAACTTTTTGGAGAGCACTATGACACTAAAATGGTTATTAAAAGCTCTTCTCACTTCATTTGTACATAATGTTCTTAAGGATCTTCACTTTTTCCATTGAAAGAATAAATAGAAAATGAATTTTAAACATAAACATGAATGAAAGTAACTAATAGAAGGTAAATGTATTTGTTTGAAAAGTCGTATGAATTTTTTTAATTCAAAATGAACTAATCTCCATAAGAAATCTACAATCCATACTTTTTTATCACCTAATAACTAACGCCTCAAGACTTGGTTGTTGTCATTAAAATGAACTTTTTAGGTTTAAGCGCATAATGAAATGGGTTAGAGCAAAAGTAGAGTCTTGTGATCTGAAGCTGGTTTTTGGGTTTAATCAAATTAGGTGTCAATTAATAACTTTAAAATTTTTTATGAAGAATACTAATATTTTCTAGTAGCTAAAAATTTTAAAAGGTGATCACATGTATTCTCTTTCCTTTCTGCCAGAAAAACACGTCAACTTTACGACTTTATTATACGCATATAAGAGAGATTCACATATAAGCATTTCCTTTATGCATTTTCTTTTATGGACATATAGTTTAGCTCATACATTCTCATTCTTTCTTAGTTTGGAAATTCATCAAACTCGATTTTTATATAAAAATAACTTTACATAGAATACCTAATTTTCTTTCATGAACAACAAATAAAACTTTTAGTTCAAAGGCATACCTGGGCAAGTGACCTGGAGTTGCTACTTAGCCATGGAATACTTGTTGCTTACTCTGTAAGCGAGTCTACAAGACCTATAACCTTGGGCTCTCGATACCATTTGTAACGCCCCTAGGCCCAGGATCTCCTCGCAAACCGCTGCGTCACTATATCATCCATGACTACTTGTAAGAGTGAAGACACTATCCCCACAAACCAACACGGGGTCCTTTCTTCAGATGTTTGTCCTCACTCACATGCTCCTAGAAAATTTCAGGAGGTCACCCAACATAGATTGCTCTGCCAAGCACGCTTAACTGTAGAGTTCCTATGATTGAGCCACCGAAAAGCGAAGGTGCACCTTGTTGGTATAAGTAGTAGCTATCAATTCTTTTTAAGCATTTTCAATCAGATTTCATATCATATCCTCATGGTCACCCCTCTCATGTACTTCTTTTCCTCGTACCATACTTCATGTCGTCAGGATCCTCTCATTCGGATGTGGTCGGTTCATTCATGTACTCGTTCGCTTCCTCGGCGTCACATGCCCACTCAGATTTTTCCGCTTTGGTTCGTCCTCGAACCACATCTTATCTGGGAGAGGTTCCGCTCTGATATCAATCAGAATGCTCCCTACTTTTATAACATAAATTTAGGGACATTACTACTCATGAATGCATTCGAGACCCTAATCGACTTTAAATAAGTAAAAGTTGGTAAATAAAAATCAATTTAATTTGGGATCCCATAGAAATACAAAACGCTTACAAGAAACATAATTAAGTTCGCCTACTTCTAGTTTCAAAACTCTATGCTACATGTTGAAGACAATAATCATTTAAAAATTCTTTCTAAATCATGGATGCGGAATTCTTGACTGCTTCATGAGCCAGAAGCGAGATCCCGCCACTCGCCTCGCCCGGTATGCTCTCGCCTTTACCTCAAAATATTTTAAAAACAGAGAAAACACAACAAAGGTAGAGGGATGAGTATTGTAAAATACCTAGTAGGGGCTTGGAAATGCAAACACATGCATATGATTTTCCTTCAAACCCGACTTTTAAACATGACTATTATCGTGGCTTTTAAAATCATAAATCTTTCAGTAGTGGGACCTAAAACTTTCTTTCATAAAATCATGACTTTTTCTCTCTTGGCTATGCGTGGTCAATTGAGTCTACCTGAGTCTTTTCATTTTGTCCTCAGCACTCTAGGCTTTGAGTCTCACTGCACTGCACCTATAGTTTGAGTCCTCATGCACTCCCTAAGTTCGAGTCCCGCTGCACTTCTATAAGCTCGGAGTCCTCACACTTATATAAGTTTGACCCATAGGTCTCCTATGCATGTTTTACCATGCACAAATTTCAGAGAACAATTGCCTACAACCTACATAACATGTTCATGTTCACACAATATGCATGAAGTCCCATATGTCACCACATTAATAAATATAGGCCATAATGACGCACAATCACATAATCATGACATAACTTTCATTAATTCAAAACCCTCCGAAATAATCAATCATAAATTAAAGCACAAATACATTTACCTTTTCTTAAATACGTATTCATCACAATAACATAATCGAATAGCTCACTATATGTAAAGATACATACCCTGTAAAAGAAACTCCTTTTCAAATACTTTAAAATCATTTCTACTCTGTCCACTCCGACCCTTAAGTCACTTGGAACCCTCAAATCCAAGGTTGTTATTTTCTAAATCTTTAGAAATCATTTACTTAGGTTATTTCAAGCCCTTTGAAATATCTCTCTTTCTAGATTCAAGTCTTAAGCATAAATCCTTGCAAACCATTCCTTGAAATAAATCCATCATAATATCTTTTGGAGTAGCCTTGAATTTCATCTTGCAATAAATACTTATAAAATACGCTAACTCCCATTCTCAAAATTATTTATAGAAAATCATTTACTCGAGGTCCTTTAAGACCCTTTGAAATGTTACTTTTCTAAGTTCATGAGTGTGAGTCCTGAATTCGCTTTTGGAATAAGTCCTCAAATTTCATCCTTTAAAAATACATCTTTCAAGAAATCATATTCACTTCCTTTTAAGATCGCTTTGTAGAAAATCCCTTACCATAGCCTTAGTCCTAGATATCCTATGTTTAGATCTCTCCACTTAAGCAATCCATTCGATCGTGTTCAAAACTCGAGCCTCCTAAATCAATTTCATTAGTTCCTTAGTTAAAATGCATAAATAAACTTATATTTAAAATTGACCATAACAGGCTCTGATTACCACTACCAAAAGAATCTGAAACGGACTCTGGGGAACTAAACGAGGCAATTTGCCGATCTAGAGAGCTGGGCGGCGCGGTACATAGGTGGCACTACGGGCGTTGCGGAGCAATGGCTGGAAGGTGGCGCGCGCTGGTCGTGGCGCTTTCGAGCTGCGTAGAGCCGATTCGCAGCTCGTGAGCCGATCTATTCGTAACCGATCTTTCTCTCTCCAAAACCAATCAAAAACAACCCAAAAAGCTCGAACTAAACGAGCCGCATGGATCGTGACTAATCATGCAAGGCACTAACGCCCGACCTTGGCTTGACCATACGATCATACTAACTCGAAAGCCTTCAACCTCACACTCGACTCTACGACAAGGAGACTCTAGCAGTTTAAGATGCCCACTTCTTCCGATTTACAACCGCGAATCGTGCTGGCCGTTCCTTAAATGGCCACCGACTCCGCCCCGGCTGGTAAGTGCGTAGATCGAGGTTGTTGTCGGGGCGATCGCGACATCGCGAATACCGCGAAAACGGTGGGTGGCGCTGCGGTTTCGCGGCGCTCGTGGATGGATGACCGATCGATCGATTCACGTGCGACGCGCGACGTGGAAGGCTATACGCCGCAAGACGATTTGAAGTCGAACCCCGCTTCGCCACGCGGGGTTCTCCCATGGCTATGGTCAAGCGTGGTCGTGAAAGTGAGGTGAAGAAGATGAGAAGAAAGTGCCTCCAATGCTAACCCTAAATTGACTTGTTTAAGAATTACAAAAATGCCCTTCCTCTTCCTTTTAACCACAAATATGCCCTTAAACAAATCAAATGATCTCAAAGTGCCTTTACTTATACAAAACCCCTTAATTTACATATCATTTCAATAAATTACAAAGCTCTAAAGCCCACTTAATTTAAATTTCTAGTAAATTAATCCAAGTACAACCTAAGAAGTATTTGAAAATTTCTCATGCTATAATCTTCCTCCTTTAAGAACTTCTTCCTCGAAAGTTTTCAATCTTGTAATAAATCGGATAGCCCTCTCGCACCTTTCTCCGCCCGCTATGTAGCATTCTCTTCGATCCTTATACAAGAATTAGCACTAGCTGCTCCTCAAGTATCACACCTTAGCGAAACTTATTACCCAATAGTCTCATAACTTTAACTTGAGCTTCGCTCGTTCTTCATCGAGTCTTTCTACTAAGGCCTACATAAGTGAGGCCCTTGACTTGGATTCTAGATTTGAAAGTTTCTTGATTCAAATTCTAAGATAACTCTGGATATTTAGCTCAGATTTCCTCTAGTCCTTTAATTAGTTTCTTCTTTGCTCAGTGATTTTGAATGGAACTTTGCATAACCTACTCCATTGTCTTGAGCCTCAAAATCCTCTTTAAGATTTGTTGCACCAACTACTAGCATTCATTTCCAAGGTATGACTCGATCGCCTCAAGTCATTGCCGCCATAACCTCATCACCTTCACCAAAGATATGACTCCTGTAAAGGTAGAGTCAACAACTTTGTTCGATTGTTCAAGACTCTTCACATCATTAGTTAACCTCGCTCACTACCTCAACGACCTTTAGCAAACTGTTGTAGTGACAAACCCACTCGCATACTTAGTTAACTTGGGGCTTTCTATTGCAATCAATAACTCGTTGAAAGTCTTAGGTCATGGTAGGAGTAACTCAAACTTAGTCTCCTTTGGTTGTCGTGATATATGAACTGTTTCATAAAACTTTACCAATTTTATTACAAAAATGTCTCAAAATTTCTAAGAAAGATAACAAGATAACTACAACAAAGCCAAAATTTTTCTAACACCTGCTTAATAGTAATTGCACTCTAAAATCGACATACAACCAACCAGCCACGCCCAAACTTCATTTCAAGATTTACTCAGAGTTCAGAAACACACAATGCATAGAAATGTAACAACCAAATATGAATGAAACACAATTTCTTTTAGTTCTAAACAATGATTCTTTAAAGACAAGAAAATCTAACAATCAAAGCTATGAACTTTTAATTTTTAAAACAAACTTTCGTGATAGTGTAACAAAAATCCTCTTGACTTACCCCGATAGAGCCTAATCAATTATAGATTTTAACATTAAGTGTCAAAATTTTCATTGTAAGTTCAAGTGGATCGAATGAACCTTTAAAGCAAGTTATTCATGATACAACTCGTGACTTCCATCTCTTTTAATCTTTCCTCCGCCTATGGCACAACGTGTGCACGTCATTCACATCATTCCTTTAAGATAACTCATCCGCCAACGATTTCGATGCTAAGCGATCTGCCAAGATGAATTTAGTCTTTTAAGATCATTCTCCCTTTACCTTCCAACTCCTTAAATATCCTCGTCGGTGATCACCGAATGGAAGGAAATTTTCTTATCACCCATATGGTTGGACACTTTGGAATGGCATTCACTACATTGTTTAACTTTTCCGCCTCTTGTCGTGAAACCCAACATTCAAGCCTTGAATACTAATACTTTATTCAACACCTCTAGACTTTGAACTTTTCAAGAAATTATAGGATTCCTCTCATAAGGCTCTACTTACTAACTTAGTTGTTCAAAGTTTCATGAAAACTTTCACATCAGAATGTCCACTATTTTCCTCTTTTGTGCAAACTGCCTCTTAATAACGTGCGTGAGTGTCTAGTCTTGACAAAATTCTCTTAAGCCTTACATCTTCAACTCCGACATTTTTTCTAACACCAAACACCTAAGGTCACATATTCGTCTTTTTTGAGCTTAATAAATTGCAAAGACGCTATCCTTTGAAATTTACTGGGGCACTCAACCCTTAGTGACCTTTCGACTACTTTCACGCCTCAGACTTACTCTTCCTCCTTATGCCTAAACCAATCGCTCAAGTACTTTCTCCCCCTCTTAGACTTGACTAAACCAGAATATCTCTAGTAACTTATACACAACAATATTTTAGCATTTCCTCAAGTCAGCTTTAAATCCGCCATGTCTATAAACATCGTGGGTGTTCTAGCTGGTCTCTATAACTTCATAATGTCTCATAACGAATTTGAAAGTTGTCTCGATCTTTCAAGTCGCACACATATATCTAGTCCAATGTAGAGATTAACAGGGCAAGGTTCTCTTATACACATTCCACAAGCTTGAATACACAAGTGATCATATGAATGTCAATTGCGGCTCAAGTTTCTGGAGTCCCGACAATCAATTCTCTGTGTTCTCAAACCAAAACTCTAACTCCTTACTTTTCTCTTTATACTTGTCTTTATTAAGTTTATTTAGTTTATTGTATCGCTGAAACTTCAGTATCATGCCTACTTGCAGATTAATTGGGTATATCCTCATGGCTTTCCTATCGTGAGCAATGGTATAAATAAAATCAAGTGTTTCAAGTATTTTGAAGAATTAAATTTTTGTTTCAACATTAACAATCTATCCTCCTTTAAAGCTCGAGTCCATTTTAAAACATCTTTGCCTCTTTCTTTACTTTTCAACTCCTTGAATACCATAGTTACGTATTCACTAAAGATGAAGCGGGCTTTATTTAAATAACGAAATCGAGAACTCCAAAGTGGCACGTGATACTAAATCTTATACTTTTCATCCATTTGTTCCAAAGACAAATGAATGAGACCACTAACCTTACTCTAACACAGTCTTCAAACCTGAACTTCCATGAGTAGTCTTAACTTTTATTTTGAAAACTATACTTGAGTAATCTAGTTGTTTAGCAACCTTTAACACTTTAACCTCTTTAAGTCTTACGCTTAAACACCCCTCACCATTAAAGTTAGTGACCTTTTAACAACTCCAAATATGTGTTTTATGGCTATAAAACTTCATTTTTAGCGTAAATAAACATTCTTAACTAAAACATTTTCCTTTCTATCGCCAGTTAGGATCACATGTATTCTCTTTCCTTTCTAACAAAACACGCTGCAACTTTACATTATATACGATATAGATTCACATATAAGCATTTCCTTTTATGCATTTTCTTTTATGGACATATAATAGTTTAGCTAGCCATACATTCTCATTCTTTCTTAGTTTGGAAATTCATCAAACCCTTTTATATAAAAATAACTTTACATAGAATACCTAATTTTCTTTTCATGAACAAATAAAACTTTTAGTTCAAAGGCATACCAAGTGACTGAGTTGCTACTTAGCCATGGAATACTTGTTGCTTACCTTGTGAAATGGCTCTACAAGACCTATAACCTGGGCCATACCATTTGTAACGCCCCAGGCCCAGATCTCCTCTGACTGGCCGGCCACACTATATCATCCATGACTACTTTGGTAAGAGTGAAGACACTATCCCCACAAACCAACACGGGGTCCTTCAAGATGTTTTGTCCTCACTCACATGCTCCCTAGAAAATTCCTCAGAGGTCACCCAACATGATTGCTCCAAGCTGCACGCTTAATCAGAGTTCGTGATTGACCACCAAAAGGAAGCGTGCACTTGGTTATAAGTAGTAGAGAGTTATCAATTCTTTTAAGCATTTCAATGCATTTCAATCAGACATCCTCATGTCACCCTCATGTACCCCTTTCCTGGTACCATACTTCATGTCCTCGTGGATCCCTTTCAAATGTGTGTTTCGTTCACTTCATACCATTCATGTACCGCCTTCCTAAGGCCACATGCCCACTCTGGCACGCTCCGCCGCTTGTTGGTTCGTCCCTCAACCACATCTTATCGGGAGAGGTTCCAGCTCACTACTAATCAGAATGCCCTACTTTTATAACATAAATTCCTAGGGACATTACTACTCATGAATGCATTCGAGGCCCTAATCGACTTTAAATAAGTAAAAGTTGGTAAATAAAAATCAATTTAATTTGGGATCCCATAGAAATACAAAACGCTACAAGAAACATAATTAAGTTCGCTTACTTAGTTTCAAAACTCTATGCTACATGTTAAAATAAGACAATAATCATTTAAAAATTCTTTCTAAATCATGGATGCGAATTTGACTGGCTCATGGCTTCAGAAGCGCATCCCACTCGCCCGGTATGCTCTCGCTTTTAACCAAAAATATTTTAAAACAGAAAACACAACAAAGGTAGGGATGAGTATTGTAAAATACCAAAGAAGTAGGGGTATAAAATACCTGAATGCAAACACATGCATATGATTTTCCTTCAAACCCGACTTTTAAAACATGACTATTATCGTGGCTTTAAAATCATAAATCTTTCAGAAGTGGGACCTAAAACTTTCTTTCATAAAATCATGACTTTTTCTTGGCTATGCGTGGTCAATTGAGTCACATCAGTCTTCTTTTCATTTTGAGTCCTCTGCACTCTACAGTTTAGGCTCAGTCCTCATGCACTCTCCTATAAGTTTGAGTCCTCATGCACTTCCCATAAGTTTGAGTCCTCACACTTATAGAGAAAGTTTGACCCATAGGGTCTCTGATATGCATGTTTTACCATGCACAAATTCTCGTGAGAACAATTGCCACAAACCTACATAACATGTTCATGTTCACACAATATGCATGAAGTCCCATATGTCACATACACAAATATAAAAACTCAATAATGACGATAATCACATAATCATGACATAACTTTCATTAACAAAACCCTTGAAATAATCAATCATAAATTAAAGCACAAATACATTTACTTTTTCTTAAATACGTATTCATCACAATAACATAACTCTAAATAGCTCACTATATGTAAAGATACATAATTGCTGTAAAAGAAACTCCTTTTCAAATACTTTAAAAATCATTTCACTCTAGTCCACTCCACCCTTAAGTCACTTGGAACCCCTCTCAAATCCAAGGTTGTTATTTTCAAATCTTTAGAAATCATTTACTTAGGGTTATTTCAAATAAAAAAGCCCTTTGAAATATCTCTTTCTAGATTCAAGTCTTAAGCATAAATCCTGCAAACCATTCCTTGAAATAAATCCATCATAATATCTTTTGGAGTAGTCTTTGAATTTCATCTTTGCAATAAATACTTCATAAAATACGCTTAACTCGTGGCTTACCATTCTCAAAATTATTTATAGAAAATCATTTACTCGAGGTCCTTTAAGCTTTTGAAATGTTACATTTCTAAGTTCATGAGTGTGAGTCTCTGAATTATGCGCTTTGGAATAAGTCCTCAAATTTCATCCTTTAAAAATACATCTTTCAAGAAATCATATTCACTTCCCTTTTTAAGATCTTGTAAAAATCCCTTACCATATTTTTTTATTCGAGATATCCTATGTTTAGATCTCTCACTTTAATCCATTCGATTTGTTCAAAACTCGAGCCTCCTAAATCAATTTATTACCTTTAGTTAAAATGCATAAATAAACTTATATTTAAAATTTGACCATAACTAGGTCTGACTAATAAAGAACTTGAAATGCACTAGGAACGAACGAGGCAATTTGCCAAATTGAGAGCTACACACATGGTCGAGCACTGCACGCGGCGCTGAGGCGGTGGGCGGCTAAGCGCCGCGCGTACTTTCCTGATGCGCAGGCTCGATCAAAATGCTTTTGAGTCGATCTATTGCAACCGATCTCTTCTCTCCAAACCAATCGAAACAACCCAAAAGCTCGAACCAAACCGTGAGCTGACGATCTCAGGACTAGCTACTTGAACGTCCGATGGCTTGGACCCATACGAATTACGCATAACTCGCCAGCCTTCAACTCACTCGCCTACGACCAGGAGACTCCAATTGGCTTATGCCCAACTCGACGACAAATTGAACGGCTGCTCCACTACCGCGCGTCGTGGGTGCCATCGAGGTTGTTGGTGGGCAAATTACCGCCGCAATGAAGAGGTGGGCGGCGTGGTTTCGCGGCGCTCGTGGATGGATGACCGACGGTCGATTCACGTACACGCGACGCGGGAAGCGCTATACGCTGCAAGGACGTGAAGCTTGAATCGCACGCCGCACGGCGGGTTCTCCCATGGTGGTCTAAGCGGTCGTGGAAAGAGGTGAAGATGGAGATGAGAAAAAGTGCCTCCAATGCTAACCCTAAATTGACTTGTTTAAGAATTACAAAATGCCCTTCCTCTTCCTTTTAACCACAAATATGCCCTTAAACAAATAAAATGATCTCAAAGTGCCTTTACTTATACAAAACCCTTAATTTATATATCATTTCAATAAATTACAAAAGCTTCTAAAGCCCACTTAATTTAAATTTTAGTAAATTAATCCAAGTACAACCTAAGAATATTTGAAAATTTGGCTGCTACACTATGACCACCTCAAAAACGATTATTAAAAGCTCTTCTCTCACTTCATTTGTACATAATGTTCTTAGGGTCTTCACTTTTTCCATTGAAAGAATAAATGGAAAATGAATTTTAAACATAAACACAAGAACTAATAGGAGGTAAATGTATTTGTTCAAAAGTCGATGAATTTTTTTATTAAAAATGAACAAATCTCCATAAAAATCTACAATCCACACTTTTTATCACGTAATAACTAACGCCTCAAGATTCTTGTATGCTTAAAATGAACTTTTAGG
Organism: Trichosanthes cucumerina; assembly: GCA_036507285.1. Classification (NCBI taxonomy): domain Eukaryota; kingdom Viridiplantae; phylum Streptophyta; class Magnoliopsida; order Cucurbitales; family Cucurbitaceae; genus Trichosanthes; species Trichosanthes cucumerina. The sequence continues at coordinate 1,474,980 of CM071841.1, forward strand.
TTTAAGTACATAGTAAATTGGGTTAGAGGCATAAAGTAGAGTCTTGTGATCTTGAAGCTTTTGGTTTTTTTTAATCAAATTAGGTGTCAATTACTAACTTTAAATTTTTTATGAAGAATACTAATATTTTCTAGTAGCTAAAAATTTTAAAAATATATTAAAAGGTTATTTAATCTCTAAAAATAGGGTTGACGTTATTCACCTAAAAATATTCGAGAACTTCCTGAGACACTAAAACCACCAAAAATGATTTTTAAATTTAATCTCACTTCATTTATACATTTTATTCTCAAGGTTCTTCACTTTTTCCAATAAAAGAATAAATAGGAAATAATTTAAAGAGGTTGTTTAATATCTAAAAATAGGTTGAAGTTATCAATTGTAAAATATCCTAAACTTCCGAGAGCACTATGACCACCTAAAAACGATTATTAAAAGCTCTTCACACTTCATTTGTACATAATGTTCTTAAGGGTCTTCACTTTTTCCATTGAAAGAAATAAATAGAAAATAAATTTAAATATTGAAAGAATAAATGAATTTTTGTCAAAAAATGAACTATCTCTCCATAAAAATTTTAAACATAAACATTCTGCTTTTGTCCTGCTTAAAATGAACTTTTAGAAGCGCATAGTAATAGAGGTAAATGTATTTGTTTTTTTTTAATCAACAAATTTCTTAAAATTTTTTATGAAGAAAAAGTCTAAAAATGAATTTTTTAATAAAAAATGAACTAATCTCCTAAAATGATTATAAAAATCATTTATATTTTACATTTGTTCTTCATCCACAATAAAAGAATAAATAGGAAATAATTTAAAAAGGTTATGAACTTTTAAAACAAAGCCAGTTATCAATTGTAAAATACGAAACCTCCTTTAATAACTAACATTATTAAAAGTTCTTTCCTCAAGACATGGTCTTTTACTTTTTCCATTGTATGCTTAAATGAACTAATAGGAGGTAAATGTATTTTTAGGTATTTTTTTTTTTTAAGAACTAATCTCCATAAAAATTCAATCCACAATTTATTTTATCACGAAATAATAGTAAATTGGGTTAGCATAATAAATAAATTTAAGCATAAAGTAGAGTCTTGTTTTTTTTTTTTAATCAAATTGATCTAAAATTTTTTGAATACTAACATTTTCTAAGCTAAAAATTTTAAAAATTTTGGTTATTTAATTTTTATTTAATCAAATTAGGTAATAAAACCACTAAAAATGTCAATTACTAACTTTAAATTTTTTATGAAATAATTTAAAAGTTTAATCTCTAAAATAATACTAATACTTTTTTAGTAGCTAAAAATTTTAAGAAAATCAATTTAAACATAAACACAATAACTAAAATATATTAAAAGATAATTCTTTCTTTATTCAAAAATTATTTAATCTCTAAAAATAGTAATAAACGGTTGATTTATCAATAAATGAACTCTTTTAGGTTTATTTATGGTAAATTAAGATGTACATAAAAATATTCGAGAACAAATTAGGTGTAATAATTTCTTAAAAATTTTTATGAAGAATACTGTAATAAAAATTTAAAAATATATTAGAAACTAAAACCACCTAAAAAATGATCCAAGAGCACTATTAAACTTTATTAAAATTTAATCTCACTTCATTTATACATTTTATTCTCAAGGTTCTTCACTTTTTCCAATAAAAGAATAAATAGGGAAATAATTTAAAGAGGTTGTTTAATCTCTAAAAATAGGTTGAAGTTATCAATTGTAAAATATCCGAAAATTCCTGAGAGCACTATGACCACCGAAACGATTATTAAAAGCTTCTCTCACTTCATTTGTACATAATGTTCTAAGGGTCTTCACTTTTTCCATTGAAAGAATAAATAGAAAATAAATTTTAAACAAAAACACACTAACTAATAGGAGGTAAATGTATTTGTTCTAAAAGTCGATGAATTTTTTTTATTAAAAATGAACTAATCTTCATAAAAAATCTACAATCCACACTTTTTTATCACATAATAACTAACGCCTCAAGACTTGGTTCTATGCTTAAAATGAACTTTTAGGTTTAAGCGCATAGTAAATTAAGGGTTAGAGACATAAAGTAGAGTCTTGTGATCTTGAAGCTGTTTTTTGTTTTTTTTTTAAATCAAATTAGGTGTCAATTACTAACTTTAAAATTTTTTATGAAGAATACTAATATTTTCTAGTATCTAAAAATTTTAAAAAATATATTAAAAGGTTATTTAATCTCTAAAAATAGGTTGACGTTATTCTCAGAGACCTAAAAAAATATTCTTTGGGTTTTTTTTATAATCAAATTAGAACTTTAAAATTTTTGGCAAGAATAATATTTTCTAGAGTTGTTAAAAATTTTAAAAATAAATTAAAAGGTTATTAATTTCTTAAAAATAGGTAAATAAAACCACAAAAATGATTATTAAAATTTAATCTCATTCATTTATACATTTTATCTTCAAGGTTCTTAACTTTTTCCAATAAAAGAATAAATAGGAAATAATTTAAAGAGGTTGTTTAATCTCTAAAAATAGGGTTGAAGTTATCAATTGTAAAATATCCACAAACTTCCTGAGAGCACTATGACCACCAAAACGATTATTAAAAGCTCTTCTCACTTCATTTGTACATAATGTTCTTAAGGGTCTTCACTTTTTCCATTGAAAGAATAAATAGAAATGAATTTTAAACAAAAACACTAACTAACTATAGAGGTAAATGTATTTGTTCAAAAGTCGATGAACTTTTTTTTTTATTAAAAATGAACTAATCTTCATAAAAATCTACAATCCACACTATTTTATCACATAATAACTAACGCCTCAAGACTTGGTTGTATGCTTAAAATGAACTTTTAGGTTTAAGCGATAGTAAATTGGGTTAGAGACATAAAGTAGAGTCTTGTGATCTTGAAGCTTTTGGTTTTTTTTTTTAAATCAAATTAGGTGTCAATTACTAACTTTAAAATTTTTTATGAAGAATACTAATATTTTCTAGTAGCTAAAAATTTTAAAAATATATTAAAAGGTTATTTAATCTCTAAAAATAGGTTGACGTTATCTCAAAAAATATTCGAGAACTTCCTGAGGTAAACTAAAACCACCTAAATGATTCATTAAAATTTAATCTCAAATAAAACCACCAATAAAAGAATAAATAGGGAAATAATTTAAAATGATCTAAAAATATTAAAATTTAATCTCACTTCATTTATACATTTTATTCAAGGGTCACTCTTTTCCAGGTTCTTAAACAAAACACACTAACTAATATGAGGTAAATGTATTTTTCCAATAAAAGAACTAATTCATAAAAATCTACAATCCACTTTTTTATCACATAATAACTAATAAACTTGTTGTGCTTAGGGAAATAATTAGAGACATAAAGAGGTTGTTTTTTTTTAAATCAAATTTTAATACTCTTTAAAATTTTTTATGAAGAAAAAATAGGCTAAAAATTTTAAAAATATATTGTTATTTAATTCTAAAAATAAGTTATCAATAAAACCACCAAAAATGATTATTAAAATTTAATCTCACTTCATTTATCCGGGAACTTCCTGAAAGGTTCTTCTATCCAATAAAAGAATAAATAGGAAATAATTTAAAAGGTTGTTTAATCTCAAAAAGGTTGAAGTTATCAATTGTAAAATATCCAGGAAAATTCCTGAGCACTATGAAAATAATTTTTAAACATAAACCACCAAGGTGAGGTAAAAATTTGTTCGGTGTCGATTATTAAAAGAACTAATCTTCCATAAAAATTTTACCAAACCCTTCATGTAATAAATAATCACAAGATTTGTTGTTTCATTTAAAATGAAATTTGTACTTAATAGTAATTGGATAATGTTCCTTGAAGGGTTTTTTTAATAAGTGGTCTAAATTTAAATATTTTATTCACTGAAAATTTAAAAAAATATATTAAAGGTTTTTAATCCATTGAAAGAATAAATAGAAACTGAATTTTAAACAAAAACACACAATAAAAAGAATAATGGGAAATAATTAAAGAGGTTGTTTAACTAATATGAGGTAAAATATCCATAAACTTCCTAAATGACCTCCTAAAATATTTGTTCAAAAGTATTCACTTTTTCGAATAATCACTCCAACTTTTAAAACATAATGAATTTTTTTTTATTAAAAATGAACTAATCTTCATAAAAATCTAGCCTCTGCCTCTGCAATCTATAATACACACTTATAATTTTTTATCACATTTGGTTAATAACTAACGCCTCAAGACATTTTTTGGTTGTATGAATTTATATAAATAATACCTAAGTAGGGGTTTGAAAATTAAAATGAACTTTTAGGTTTAATCCTCTGGCTGTGGGACCTAAAACTCCTTCTTCATAAAAATAGACTCTCTCTTCACTTATAAATTGTATTCTTTCTTAGAGTCCCCTGGCTGACATAAAGTATTCGGTGTCCCCCGTTGAGTCTTGTTCTCACATTATCCCTATGATCTTGAAGCTTTTGCATAAATTTCGGAGACCGCCTTTTTTAAATCAAATTAGGTGTCAATTACTAACTTTAAAATTTTTTATGTTATTAAAATACATTTATATTTTCTCCAAAGATTTATTCAATACAATACTAATATTTTCTAGTAGAAAACTCATTTCTCAAATACTAAAAATTTTAAAAATATTGGGCTTTTCCGTATTAAAAGAAATTATTTACTTAGTTATTTAATCTCTAAAAATATTCTTTGAAATAAACTATGATAATACTCTTTTTGAAACCTTTAAATTTATCTTTGGTAATAAATATTACTTTATTCACCTAAAAATATTCGAGAACTTCGCATTCCTAATTCATTTCATCAATCTTAATTAATTAACATAAGGTAAATAAAACCACCAGAGGAAATTTTAAAATGATTATTAAACTACCCGAGACAGCTTAATCTCACTCCACCAACAACAAATCATTTATACATTTTATTCTGAAGGTTCTTCACTAGAAAACCGGGTTTAAACACCCAAAACTCCAATAAGCCTTCTGCTAAGAATGCCGTGTAAATATTTCGGGCCATTCTAAAATAATTTAAAGCTCGTGGAGGTTCGGAACCGTTTAATCTCTAAAAATACTTCGTGGTTTGGAAGTTCACCGGCAGGATTTCTTCTCAATTGTACTTTGCCAAATATCCGAAAATTTTTCTACGGACGGCGAAAAACGGCGGCTCCTCAAGAAAGAGAGCACTATGGCATTAAAAACGATTATTAAAAGCTCTTCTGAAAGATTGGTAGTTTAATCACTTCAATTTATTATTGGAAGGCAACGCTGTACATAAAAACGAATGCTCTTATCATCATTTTACTATGTCTTCACTTTTCCATTGAAAGAATAAATAGAAAATGAATTTAAACAAAACACACTAACTAATAGAGGTAAATGTATTTGTTCAAAGTCGAATTCTTTTTTCTCAAAAATGAACTAATTCCATAAAAATCTACAAATTTTTTTATTAAAAATGAACTTGGTTGTTGTTGCTAATCTTTTAGGTTTTAAGATAGTTAAATGGGTTCAAAGTAGAGTCTTGTAAAGCTGGTTTTTTTTAATCTACAATCTTTAAAATTTTTTATGAAGAATACACACTAAAAATTTAAAAATATATTATAAGTTTTTATCTTAAAAATAGGGGTTGTTGATATTATTGAACAAATGATTATTAAATAATAACTAACTGGGTTAGTTCTCTACTTTTTCCAATAAAAGAATAAATAGAAATAATGAAAGAGTGTTGTTTAATCTCAAGAATTTATCAACTTGAAATTCCTAGTTGACACATCAAAATATGCTCTTTCTCTCACTTAAAATGTTCTTGAATTTTTTCCATTTGAAAGAATAAATAGAAATGAATTTTAAACACAAAAGAATTTAGGGTATTTATTTAGTTTCTGATGAATTTTTTATTCAAAAATGAATCACTCCATAAAAATCTACAATTCATACTTTTTTATAGTAAATGAACGCCTGGGTTAGACTTTTGGGACATAAAATGAAAATAAAGTAGAGTCTTGTGATCTTGAAGCTTTTGTTTTTTTTTAAATCAAATTAGGTGTCAATTACTAACTTTAAAATTTTTTATGAAGAATACCAATATTTCCTTCTAAAGAGCTAAAAAATTCCAAAAATACATTAAAAGTTGTCATTTAATCAAAATAGTGGATGTCATCACCCAAAAATATTCGAGAACCTCCTATAAATAAACCAATTTCAAATGATTATTAAACTTTAATCTCACTTCATTTATACATTTTATTCCAAGGTTCTTTCACTTTTCCAATAAAGAATAAACAGAAATAATTTAAAGAGGGCTGTTTAATCTTCTAAAAATAAGGCAGTTATCAATTGTAAACATCCTAAACTTCCTATATAAATATGACCACCTGAAACGATTATTAAAAATTTTTCACTTCATTTGTACATAATGTTCTTATACTTCACTTACATCAAAGAATAAATAGAAAATAAATTTTTAAAACATGTACCACGTGAATTAATAAAGAGGTAAATGTATTTGTTCGAAGTCGTATGGAATTTTTATTATTCGCAAAATTAACTAATCTCTATGCAAAATTCATTAATCCACACCTCATTTTATCATTTAATGCATGAATGCCCTCAAGATTCTGATAAAAAGAAATGTTGGTTCCCATGAAATGGTGAACTGTTTAGGCTTAAGCAGATAAATTGGGTTGGTATACAAATGTGGTAGTCTGTCAGATTCCTGTTAAGGGGTTTTTTTTTTTTTATAATCAAAATTAGGTGTCAAGCATTAAGTTTTTTAAATTTTTTTTATGAATATCACTTATATTTTCTAGTTAAGTAAAAATTTAAAAAAATATATATTAAAAGGTTATTTAATCTTTAAAAATAGTGGTTGATGCCATTCACTAAAAATACCTCGATGAAAACTTTGAGAGCCAAAACCAAAGAACACTCTAAATCATTATTAAACTTTAATCTCAATTCATATTGAGTACATTTTATTCTCAAGTAGTTATTTCAATCTTTTCTAATAAAAGAATAAATTGGGAAACACCTTAAAGAGGTTGTTTAATCTTTAAAAATAAATAGCTTTAATGGTTATAATAAAATATCCTAAAACTTCCTGAGAGCACCTGCGACCACCCTCTCCTCCTAAAACGATGCCACAAAGTAAAAAAAAAAAGCTCTTTCTTACTTCATTTCCATGATACAATGTTCTTAAGGTCTTTCATCACTCTTTTCTATCCAAGAATAGAATACAAAATGACTTTTAAAGATAACATACACTACCTACTAGAGAGGAACATTTATTTTGTTCAAAAGTCGTGGAGAATCTTTTTTATCTTTTCAAAATGAACTACCCTCCAGTAAAAAATATCTACAACTTATACTATTTAATCACGCATCAACTGGGAATGCGCCCAGACTCTCAGCTCTACTTTCGCTCAAAGTCTACTGAAACTTTAGGCTTAAGCAGAAAGTAAATTAAAGCAAGAGGAAAAGTGACGCTCTGTGTGATCTTGAAGCTTTGGCTTTTTTTTTTTAATCTAAATAGGTTTCAAATTACTTACTTTAAAATTTTTAATAAACAAATACTTATTATTTTTTAGTATGTGCATTTAAAAAATATATGAGTATTAAATGGTTATTTCAATTCCTAAATAATAGGTTTGACGTACTTAATCGAAAAATAATCTGGCAATGCCACACTCCTAAAACCATACCAAAATCATTATTAAAATTTAATTCACTTCATTTATACATTTTATTCAAGGCTCTCAATTTTTCCAAGAAAAGAACAAGTTAGGGAAATAATTAAAGAGTGCTGTTAATATCTTCAAATATGGTTGAAGTTATCAATTGCAAAATATCTCGTGAAACTCTGCAGTATTACGCAATGCACCATCCAAATCTATTTTATTAAAAGCTCTTTCCTCACTACATTTGAATGGTAATGTTCTTAAGGGTCTCTTTACTTTTTCCATTGGAAAGAAGTCATGAAAATTTAATTTTAAACATAAGACACAAAGAATCTACACACAGAGAGGTAAATGCATTTGTCTTCTAAAAATCGATGAAGAATTTTTATTAAAAAAATGAACCAATCTACAAAAATCTAAGCAATCCATACTTCTTTATCAATGCGTGTAATAATTCAACGCCCCAAGACTGGTCAGTATGCTTAAAATGAAACTTTTTAGGCTTTAAGTTTATAGTAACGGGGTTAGAGTATGTAAGCAGTAGAGTCTCCGTGAGATTCAGTTTTTGGCTTTTTTTTTTAATCAAATTAGGTGTCACTCAACAACTTTAAAAATTTTCTATGAAGAATACTACAAAACATTTTCTAGTAGCAAAAATTTCTCTTAAAAATATATTATAAGATGCAGATCTTCTCAAAAATAAGTTGACGTGATTTACCAAGTGTGTAACAATAGAGTTCAGATAAAACTTCTGAGGTAAAATAAAAACCAATTTCATAAATGATTATTAAACTTTAATCTTCAATTTCATTTATGGGTATTTTTATTCTGAAGGCCCTTTCTACTTTTTTTCCAATAAAAAAGAATAAACAGGAAAATAAATTAAAGAGGTTGTTTGAATCTATAAGAATAATGCTTAAATTTTCAATTGTAAAATATTCTAAACTTCCCTGAGAGCAATTATGACCAATTCTAAAACGATTAGTTAAATGCCTTCTCTCTTCTACCATTTAGTACATACACAAGTTCTTAAGTGAAGATTCTACTCCTTTTCCCACTGTTAGAATAAATAGAAAAAATGTAAGTCTTAAAACATAAAACATACCATCTATCAGGAGGTAAATATTTATTCGGAAGTCAGATGAATTTTTTTTTTTTTATTCAAAAAATGAACCTAATCTTCCATACAAAAAGCTACAATCTCACACACTTTTAACAATGTAATACTAACGCTCAAGACTTACATAAGTTCCATTTTCTCAAATGTATTTATTAGAGTGCAAGAGCATAGTGAAATGTGGGTTAGAGGGTAAAAAGGAGAATGAAATGATTCTGTTTTCTTTTTGGTTTTTTTTTTTTTTTTAATCAAATAAGGTGCCAATTAATAACTTTTGAAATCTCTTTATGAAGAATACTAATATTTTTTAGCACTAAAAATTTATGTAAAACTATATTAAAAATGCGCGTCAATCTCCAAAACAGTGGTCGACAAGTATTTCTCATGGTAAAAATACTTCTTCCTAACTCAAGAGAGGACCAAAAACCACCTAAAATGATGATTAAAATGTAACTTCACTTCATTCTATACATCTTATTTTCAAGATTCTTCTTCTTACTTTTTCCAGTCAGTAATAATAAATAGGGGAAATAATTTGTAAAAGAGGTTGTTTATCATCTAAAAATAGGGCTAAAGCTATCAATTAGTGAAAATATCCCAAACTTCCCTGAGAGCATCTATGACCACCGAAACCATTATTAAAAGCTTTTCCTCACTTCATTTGTACACAATGTTTTAGTGCCTCTTCACTTTTCCATTGAAAGAATAAAATGGAAATGAATTTTAAAAATGTAAACACAAAGAACTAATGTGAGGTAAATGTATTTGTTCAGTCGCATGAATTTTTTTTTATTCAAAAAATGAACTAATCTCCAAGTAAAAATTTACAATCCACACTATTTTATCACGAATAATAAACGGGGGCTCAGAGACTTGGTTGTTGTCCGGCTTAAAATGCACTTTAGGTTTAAGTGCATAGTAAATCTGGGTTAGAGGCATAAGGTAGAGTCTTGTGATCTCGAAAATTTGGTTTTTTTTTTTTAATCAAATTAGGTGTCAATTACTAACTTTTTAAAATTTTTTGATGAAGAATACTAATATTTTCTTAGAAGACTAAAAATTTTAAAAATATATTATAAAAGTTATTTAATCTCTAAAAATATGTGGTTGACGTTTATTTCAACAAAAATATTCAGAGAACTTCCTCGAGGTAAATAAAACCACCCAAAATGATTATTAAAATTTAATCTCACTCTATTTATACATTTTATTCCCACGCTTCTTTCATACTTTTTTTTCCAATAAAAGAATAAATAAAGAAAATAATTTAAAGAGGTATGTTTAATCTCTAAAAAAAAGGTTGAATTTATCAATTGTAAACATATCCTGGGAACATCCTAGTAATGTACATGACCACCGAAAAACGACATTATTAAAGTACTTCACACTTCATTTGTGACATAATGTTCTAAGGGTCTTCTACTTTTTCCAATGGAAAGAATAAATATAAAATGAATTTTAAAAACATAAACACAAAAAGAACTAATCAGATAAGAATGTATTTGTTCGAAAAGTCGATGAATTTTTTTTTTTTTTAATTCAAAAATGAATCTAATTCCATAAAAAAATCTACAATCCACACTATTTTATCACGTAATAACTGAACGCCTCAAGACTACCTAATGCTTTTGTTGTCCGCTTAAAAATGAACTTTTAGGGTTTACGCACATAAGAAATTAAGTTGAGATACATAAAGTAGAGTCTTGTGACTACTTGAAGCTTTGTTTTTTTTAATCAAATTAGGTGTCAATTACTAACTTTAAAATTTTATGAAGAATACTAATATTTTCTAGTGAGCTAAAAATTTTAAAAAATATATTATAAGGTTATTTAATCTTTAAAAATAGAATTGACGCTATTCACCTAAAAATATTCTTTAGAACTTCCGGAGAGTTCACTAAAACCACAGTAAAAATCATTATTAAAATTTAATCTCACTTCATTTATACATTTTATTTCTAAGTCTCTTCACTTTTTCCAATAAAAAGAAGCAATAGGGAAATAATTTAAAGAGGTTGCTTAATCTCTAAAAATAGGTTGAATTTATCAATTGTAAAATATCCGTGGAACTTCCTGAGAGCACTATGACCACCAAAATTATGTATTATTAAAAGCTCTTCTCACTTCATTTGTACATAATGTTCCTAAGGGCTTTCTTTACTCTTTCCATTGAAAGAATAAATAGAAAATATGAATTTTAACCTAAACACGAATTCACTAGGAAGGTAAATGTAGGTTTGTTCGAAAGTCAGATAATTTTTTTTTAATTAAAAAATGAAACTAATTCTCCATAAAAATCTACAATCATATGTTACCTATTTTATCACGTAATAAACGAACGATCTCAAGACTTATTGTTATTCCGCTTATAATGAACTTTTAGGCTTCTAAGCTTATAGCAAAATCGGGAGTGAGGTATAAAGTAGTCTTGTGATCTTGGAAGCTTTGGTTTTTTTAATCAAATTAGGTGTCAATTACTAGCTTTAAAATTTTTTTATGAAGTTATCACTAATATTTTCTAGTAGCTAAAAATTTTGTAACAAATATATTAAAAGGTTATTTAATCTCTAAAAATAAAGGCTGACGTTATTCACCTAAAAATATTCGAGAACTTCCAGAGGTAAATTCAAAACCACAAAAATCATTATTAAAATTTAATCTCACTTCATTTATACATTTTATTCTGAAGGTTCTTCACTTTTTCCAATAAAACAATAAATAGGGAAACAATTTTAAAGAGGTTGTTTAATCTCTAAAAATAGGTTGAATTATCAATTAGAAAAAATATCCCAAACTTCCTGAGAGCACTATGACTAATCGTAAAACGATTATTAAAAGCTCTTCCTCACTTCATTTGTACATAATGTCTATGAATCTTCACTTTTTCCATTGAAAGAATAAATAGAAAATAAATTTTAAACATAAACACAAAGAATTCATTGGAGGTAAATGTATTTGTTCTAAAGTCGATGAATTTTTTTATTCAAAAATGAACTAGTCTCCATAAAAATCTACAATCCAAACTATTTTCTCACGAATAACGAACGCCTAAAGACTTGGTTGTTGTCCGCTTAAAATGGACTTTTAGGTTTAAACACATAGTAAATTAGGTTAGAGGCATAAAGTAGAGTCTTGTGATCTCAACCTTTGATTTTTATTTTTAATCAAATTAGGTGTCAATTATTAACTTTAAATTTTTTATGAAGAATACTAGTATTTTCTAGTAGCTAAACTCTTGGGACACTACTACACATGCATGCACTAGATAAAGATCTTTAATAAACTCCAATTAAAAATAATTTGTCTTTAGGGATCCCAAACAAAACATTTAAACAAATAAAAGGAGGTTAACATGTCCTATTAAAACTGTGAAGTAAATTGAAACTCCAAAACATAAAGGGACAACATCATTTATAAAAGAAATATGCTAAAAACATGTCTAATCCCATGGTCCCGCAACGCTCCGCACTCACCGCACGCCTCAGCCTTACCCAAAACATTTTTAATGTGAGTATTGTAAAGACAATACTCAGTAAGTGACCTCGCTATCGAGGTTTGGGATATGCATACACATACAATCATGACTTTTAAACTTGTTCAAAATATACATATATGGACCTAAACTTTCATATCACGCTGCAGTCTTTAATCCATGACTTTTTTTATTGTGGCCAATTTGGTCATCCCGAGTCATTTCATTTTGAGTCCTCATGCACTGTACTGAGTCCTCATGCACTTCTCAGAATAATTTGACCCATGAACTCTAGCATGTTTGACCATGCACATAATGCTCTCAGAGACCAATGTCCACACTTTTCATTAATTCATTTATGACATACATAACATGCATGACCCATCATTCATCATAACCTAGTGTACATGCCACAACCATTATCATTGATATGTAAATCATGACTTTTCACATCTGATACTCAATACAAAATCATGCAATATTCTCATAGATAACTCAGACTATCCTCACATGAAATACTGGAATATCCTTACATAAAATACAAAGACGCTCAGTGCATAAAATACTAGATTATTCTCGCATAAAATATTGAGATATCTTCTCATAGAATATCAAAGTATTTTTACATAAAACTCGGATATTCTCGTATAAAAATCATTAAATCCTTTTAAGTAAAATATCGACTAATTTCCATAAAATATTAGTTCGCTTCTTTTAATACCATTTAAAAGATTCGCACAAAGTCCTTACCTTAGTTCCGATTTTACTCAAAACCTAACCGAACTCCTTCTTAAAGGACTCATTCACACAACAATTAAATTATTCACAGCCTTCGCTAAGTCCATAATTGTAGAAGTACCCTAACTCAAGTCCTATCTTATGCCCCGCTTACCTCCTGGTTCAACGCGAGACTTAATGTTCCTTAGTTTGCTTCGTCTCCATTCCGCTCCCTCCAAGTTTAGTTAGTGTTCAAACCGTATTAAACCTCAATTCAGACTCTTAGATACATAAAAGATCACGAATAAATCTCATCGAAACGTAAAACAACACTAACACTCATGAAATCCTATGATCGACAAAAAACGCGCTATGGTGCTCTCCGCCAGAAAGTCTCGCGATCGGGCCGAGTTTCTGGCCGCGGAGCCGCCGGCAACTGGATGACGCAGCCAGGACGTGCGATCGAGGCTCGCATCGCCGAACTCGACGCAAGCCGATTCGTGAGCGCATGGCCCTGACAGTAAAGCAATCCCGATCGCCGGGTTTCGCCGAACGGGCGCAAGGCGGAGCGCGCAATGGCGGTGTTCGGGCGCCATCGCCGTGGTTCGCCGCGAGTGGCCGCCGATCCTCGGCCAGGCAGTAAACTAAGCGCCTCCATTTAACGAAAGAATTTAACTTCATGGACGCGTGGCTTCTTCAACGATGCGCGCTCCTGTCGCAGCTTTGACGAGGTGGGCCGCTTGCACGGCTGATCGACGGGGCGCAGTAGCAAAGACGCAAATGAACTTTTAGGTTTAAGCGCATAGTAAATTGGGTTAGAGGCATAAAGTAGAGTCTTGTGATCTTGAAGCTTTTGTTTTTTTTTTTTTTAATCAAATTAGGTGTCAATTACTAACTTTAAAATTTTTTATGAAGAATACTAATATTTTCTAGTAGCTAAAAATTTTAAAAAATATATTAAAAGGTTATTTAATCTCTAAAAATAGGGTTGACGTTATCTACCGAAAAATATTCGAGAACTTCCAGAGGTAACTAAAACCACCAAAAATCATTATTAAAATTTAATCTCACTTCATTTATACATTTTATTCTGAAGGTTCTTCACTTTTTCCAATAAAAGAATAAATAGGGAAATAATTTAAAGAGGTTGTTTAATCTCTAAAAATAGGGTTGAATTTATCAATTGTAAAATATCCTGAAACTTCCGGAGAGCACTATGACCACCGAAAACGATTATTAAAAGCTCTTCTCACTTCATTTGTACATAATGTTCTTAAGGGTCTTCACTTTTTCCATTGAAAGAATAAATAGAAAATAAATTTTAAACATAAACACAAAGAATTAATAGGAGGTAAATGTATTTGTTCGAAAAGTCGATGAATTTTTTTTTTCATTCAAAAATGAACTAATCTCCATAAAAATCTACAATCCACACTATTTTATCACGTAATAATGAACGCCTCAAGACTTGGTTGTTGTCCGCTTAAAATGAACTTTTTAGGTTTAAGCGCATAGTAAATTGGGTTAGAGGCATAAAGTAGAGTCTTGTGATCTTGAAGCTTTTGTTTTTTTTTTTTTTTTTAATCAAATTAGGTGTCAATTACTAACTTTAAAATTTTTTTATGAAGAATACTAATATTTTCTAGTAGCTAAAAATTTTAAAAATATATATATAAGGTTATTTAATCTCTAAAAATAGGGTTGACGTTATCTACCAAAAATATATTCGAGAACTTCCTGAGGTAACTAAAACCACCAAAAATCATTATTAAAATTTAATCTCACTTCATTTATACATTTTATTCTGAAGGTTCTTCACTTTTTCCAATAAAAGAATAAATAGGGAAATAATTTAAAGAGGTTGTTTAATCTCTAAAAATAGGGTTGAATTTATCAATTGTAAAATATCCTAAACTTCCTGAGAGCACTATGACCACCTAAAACGATTATTAAAAGCTCTTCTCACTTCATTTGTACATAATGTTCTTAAGGGTCTTCACTTTTTCCATTGAAAGAATAAATAGAAAATAAATTTTAAACATAAACACAAGAAATTAATAGAGGTAAATGTATTTGTTCGAAAAGTCGATGAATTTTTTTTTTTTATTCAAAAATGAACTAATCTCCATAAAAATCTACAATCCACACTATTTTTTATCACGTAATAATGAACGCCTCAAGACTTGGTTGTTGTCTGCTTAAAATGAACTTTTTAGGGTTTAAGCGCATAGTAAATTGGGTTAGAGGCATAAAGTAGAGTCTTGTGATCTTGAAGCTTTTGGTTTTTTTTTAATCAAATTAGGTGTCAATTACTAACTTTAAAATTTTTTGATGAAGAATACTAATATTTTCTAGTAGCTAAAAATTTTAAAAAATATATTATAAGGTTATTTAATCTCTAAAAATAGGGTTGACGTTATCTACCGAAAAATATTCGAGAACTTCCAGAGGTAACTAAAACCACAAAAAATCATTATTAAAATTTAATCTCACTTCATTTATACATTTTATTCTGAAGGTTCTTCACTTTTTCCAATAAAAGAATAAATAGGGAAATAATTTAAAGAGGTTGTTTAATCTCTAAAAATAGGTTGAATTTATCAATTGTAAAATATCCTAAACTTCCGAGAGCACTATGACCACCGAAAAAACGATTATTAAAAGCTCTTCTCACTTCATTTGTACATAATGTTCTTAAGGGTCTTCACTTTTTCCATTGAAAGAATAAATAGAAAATAAATTTTAAAACATAAACACAAAGAATTAATAGAGGTAAATGTATTTGTTCGAAAAGTCGATGATGAATTTTTTTTTATTCAAAAATGAACTAATCTCCATAAAAATCTACAATCCACACTATTTTATCACGTAATAATGAACGCCTCAAGACTTGGTTGTTGTCCGCTTAAAATGAACTTTTTAGGTTTAAGCGCATAGTAAATTGGGTTAGAGGCATAAAGTAGAGTCTTGTGATCTTGAAGCTTTTGGTTTTTTTTTTTTTTATCAAATTAGGTGTCAATTACTAACTTTAAAATTTTTTTTATGAAGAATACTAATATTTTCTAGTAGCTAAAAATTTTAAAAATATATTATAAGGTTATTTAATCTCTAAAAATAGGTTGACGTTATCTACCAAAAAATATTCGAGAACTTCCAGAGCTAACTAAAACCACCAAAAATCATTATTAAAATTTAATCTCACTTCATTTATACATTTTATTCTGAAGGTTCTTCACTTTTTCCAATAAAAGAATAAATAGGGAAATAATTTAAAGAGGTTGTTTAATCTCTAAAATAGGGTTGAATTTATCAATTGTAAAATATCCTGAAACTTCCGGAGAGCACTATGACCACCGAAAACGATTATTAAAAGCTCTTCTCACTTCATTTGTACATAATGTTCTTATGGGTCTTCACTTTTTCCATTGAAAGAATAAATAGAAAATAAATTTTAAACATAAACACAAAGAACTAATAGAGGTAAATGTATTTGTTCGAAAAGTCGATGAATTTTTTTTATTCAAAAATGAACTAATCTCCATAAAAATCTACAATCCACACTATTTTATCACGTAATAATGAACGCCTCAAGACTTGGTTGTTGTCCGCTTAAAATGAACTTTTTAGGTTTAAGCGCATAGTAAATTGGGTTAGAGGCATAAAGTAGAGTCTTGTGATCTTGAAGCTTTTGTTTTTTTTTTTTTTTTTAATCAAATTAGGTGTCAATTACTAACTTTAAAATTTTTTATGAAGAATACTAATATTTTCTAGTAGCTAAAAATTTTAAAAATATATATTAAAAGGTTATTTAATCTCTAAAAATAGGGTTGACGTTATCTACCAAAAATATTCGAGAACTTCCTGAGCTAACTAAAACCACCAAAAATCATTATTAAAATTTAATCTCACTTCATTTATACATTTTATTCTGAAGGTTCTTCACTTTTTCCAATAAAAGAATAAATAGGGAAATAATTTAAAGAGGTTGTTTAATCTCTAAAAATAGGTTGAATTTATCAATTGTAAAATATCCTAAAACTCCTGAGAGCACTATGACCACCAAAAACGATTATTAAAAGCTCTTCTCACTTCATTTGTACATAATGTTCTTAAGGGTCTTCACTTTTTCCATTGAAAGAATAAATAGAAAATAAATTTTAAACATAAACACAAGAATTAAATAGGAGGTAAATGTATTTGTTCGAAAAGTCGATGAATTTTTTTTTTTATCAAAAATGAACTAATCTCCATAAAAAATCTACAATCCACACTATTTTATCACGTAATAATGAACGTCTCAAGACTTGGTTGTTGTCTGCTTAAAATGAACTTTTTAGGGTTTAAGCGCATAGTAAATTGGGTTAGAGGCATAAAGTAGAGTCTTGTGATCTTGAAGCTTTTGGTTTTTTTTTTTTTTAATCAAATTAGGTGTCAATTACTAACTTTAAAATTTTTTTATGAAGAATACTAATATTTTCTAGTAGCTAAAAATTTTAAAAATATATTATAAGGTTATTTAATCTCTAAAAATAGGTTGACGTTATTCACCAAAAATATTCGAGAACTTCCTGAGCTAACTAAAACCACCAAAAATCATTATTAAAATTTAATCTCACTTCATTTATACATTTTATTCTGAAGGTTCTTCACTTTTTCCAATAAAAGAATAAATAGGGAAATAATTTAAAGAGGTTGTTTAATCTCTAAAAATAGGGTTGAATTTATCAATTGTAAAATATCCGAAAACTTCCGGAGAGCACTATGACCACCGAAAACGATTATTAAAAGCTCTTCTCACTTCATTTGTACATAATGTTCTTAAGGGTCTTCACTTTTTCCATTGAAAGAATAAATAGAAAATAAATTTTAAACATAAACACAGTAACTAATAGGAGGTAAATGTATTTGTTCGAAAAGTCGATGAATTTTTTTTTATTCAAAAATGAACTAATCTCCATAAAAATCTACAATCCACACTATTTTATCACGTAATAATGAACGCCTCAAGACTTGGTTGTTGTCCGCTTAAAATGAACTTTTAGGTTTAAGCGCATAGTAAATTGGGTTAGAGGCATAAAGTAGAGTCTTGTGATCTTGAAGCTTTTGTTTTTTTTTTTTTCAAATTAGGTGTCAATTACTAACTTTAAAATTTTTTTATGAAGAATACTAATATTTTCTAGTAGCTAAAAATTTTAAAAAATATATTAAAAGGTTATTTAATCTCTAAAAATAGGGTTGACGTTATCTACCGAAAAATATTCGAGAACTTCCAGAGGTAACTAAAACCACCAAAAATCATTATTAAAATTTAATCTCACTTCATTTATACATTTTATTCTGAAGGTTCTTCACTTTTTCCAATAAAAGAATAAATAGGGAAATAATTTAAAGAGGTTGTTTAATCTCTAAAAATAGGGTTGAATTTATCAATTGTAAAATATCCTAAACTTCCTGAGAGCACTATGACCACCTAAAAACGATTATTAAAAGCTCTTCTCACTTCATTTGTACATAATGTTCTTAAGGGTCTTCACTTTTTCCATTGAAAGAATAAATAGAAAATAAATTTTAAACATAAACACAAGAATTAATAGGAGGTAAATGTATTTGTTCTAAAAGTCGATGAATTTTTTTTTTCAAAAAATGAACTAATCTCCATAAAAATCTACAATCCACACTATTTTATCACGTAATAATGAACGCCTCAAGACTTGGTTGTTGTCCGCTTAAAATGAACTTTTTTAGGTTTAAGCGCATAGTAAATTGGGTTAGAGGCATAAAGTAGAGTCTTGTGATCTTGAAGCTTTTGGTTTTTTTTTTTTTTTATCAAATTAGGTGTCAATTACTAACTTTAAAATTTTTTATGAAGAATACTAATATTTTCTAGTAGCTAAAAATTTTAAAAATATATTAAAAGGTTATTTAATCTCTAAAAATAGGGTTGACGTTATCTACCAAAAAATATTCGAGAACTTCCTGAGCTAACTAAAACCACCAAAAATCATTATTAAAATTTAATCTCACTTCATTTATACATTTTATTCTGAAGGTTCTTCACTTTTTCCAATAAAAGAATAAATAGGGAAATAATTTAAAGAGGTTGTTTAATCTCTAAAAATAGGGTTGAATTTATCAATTGTAAAATATCCTAAACTTCCTGAGAGCACTATGACCACCAAAACGATTATTAAAAGCTCTTCTCACTTCATTTGTACATAATGTTCTTAAGGGTCTTCACTTTTTCCATTGAAAGAATAAATAGAAAATAAATTTTAAACATAAACACAAGAATTAATAGAGGTAAATGTATTTGTTCGAAAAGTCGATGATGAATTTTTTTTTTTATTCAAAAATGAACTAATCTCCATAAAAATCTACAATCCACACTATTTTATCACGTAATAATGAACGCCTCAAGACTTGGTTGTTGTCCGCTTAAAATGAACTTTTTAGGTTTAAGCGCATAGTAAATTGGGTTAGAGGCATAAATTAGAGTCTTGTGATCTTGAAGCTTTTGGTTTTTTTTTTTTTTTAATCAAATTAGGTGTCAATTACTAACTTTAAAATTTTTTTATGAAGAATACTAATATTTTCTAGTAGCTAAAAATTTTAAAAAATATATTATAAGGTTATTTAATCTCTAAAAATAGGGTAGGTTGACGTTATTCACCTAAAAATATTCGAGAACTTCCTGAGCTAACTAAAACCACCAAAAATCATTATTAAAATTTAATCTCACTTCATTTATACATTTTATTCTGAAGGTTCTTCACTTTTTCCAATAAAAGAATAAATAGGGAAATAATTTAAAGAGGTTGTTTAATCTCTAAAAATAGGGTTGAATTTATCAATTGTAAAATATCCAGAAACTTCCGGAGAGCACTATGACCACCGAAAACGATTATTAAAAGCTCTTCTCACTTCATTTGTACATAATGTTCTTAAGGGTCTTCACTTTTTCCATTGAAAGAATAAATAGAAAATAAATTTTAAACATAAACACAAGAATTAATAGGAGGTAAATGTATTTGTTCGAAAAGTCGATGAATTTTTTTTTTTTTATTCAAAAATGAACTAATCTCCATAAAAATCTACAATCCACACTATTTTATCACGTAATAATGAACGCCTCAAGACTTGGTTGTTGTCCGCTTAAAATGAACTTTTAGGGTTTAAGCGCATAGTAAATTGGGTTAGAGGCATAAAGTAGAGTCTTGTGATCTTGAAGCTTTTGGTTTTTTTTTTTTTTTTAATCAAATTAGGTGTCAATTACTAACTTTAAAATTTTTTTATGAAGAATACTAATATTTTCTAGTAGCTAAAAATTTTAAAAATATATTATAAAGGTTATTTTTAATCTCTAAAAATAGGGTTGACGTTATCACCAAAAATATTCGAGAACTTCCTGAGCTAACTAAAACCACCAAAAATCATTATTAAAATTTAATCTCACTTCATTTATACATTTTATTCTGAAGGTTCTTCACTTTTTCCAATAAAAGAATAAATAGGGAAATAATTTAAAGAGGTTGTTTAATCTCTAAAAATAGGGTTGAATTTATCAATTGTAAAATATCCTAAACTTCCTGAGAGCACTATGACCACCAAAAACGATTATTAAAAGCTCTTCTCACTTCATTTGTACATAATGTTCTTAAGGGTCTTCACTTTTTCCATTGAAAGAATAAATAGAAAATAAATTTTAAACATAAACACAAAGAATTAATAGGAGGTAAATGTATTTGTTCGAAAAGTCGATGAATTTTTTTTTATTCAAAAATGAACTAATCTCCATAAAAATCTACAATCCACACTATTTTATCACGTAATAATGAACGCCTCAAGACTTGGTTGTTGTCCGCTTAAAATGAACTTTTTAGGTTTAAGCGCATAGTAAATTGGGTTAGAGGCATAAAGTAGAGTCTTGTGATCTTGAAGCTTTTGGTTTTTTTTTTTTTTTCAAATTAGGTGTCAATTACTAACTTTAAAATTTTTTTATGAAGAATACTAATATTTTCTAGTAGCTAAAAATTTTAAAAAAATATATTAAAAGGTTATTTAATCTCTAAAAATAGGGTTGACGTTATTCACCAAAAATATTCGAGAACTTCCTGAGCTAACTAAAACCACCAAAAATCATTATTAAAATTTAATCTCACTTCATTTATACATTTTATTCTGAAGGTTCTTCACTTTTTCCAATAAAAGAATAAATAGGGAAATAATTTAAAGAGGTTGTTTAATCTCTAAAAATAGGGTTGAATTTATCAATTGTAAAATATCCTAAACTTCCTGAGAGCACTATGACCACCGAAAAAACGATTATTAAAAGCTCTTCTCACTTCATTTGTACATAATGTTCTTAAGGGTCTTCACTTTTTCCATTGAAAGAATAAATAGAAAATAAATTTTAAACATAAACACAAGAATTAATAGGAGGTAAATGTATTTGTTCGAAAAGTCGATGATGAATTTTTTTATTCAAAAAAAATGAACTAATCTCCATAAAAATCTACAATCCACACTATTTTATCACGTAATAATGAACGCCTCAAGACTTGGTTGTTGTCCGCTTAAAATGAACTTTTTAGGTTTAAGCGCATAGTAAATTGGGTTAGAGGCATAAAGTAGAGTCTTGTGATCTTGAAGCTTTTGGTTTTTTTTTTTTTTTTATCAAATTAGGTGTCAATTACTAACTTTAAAATTTTTTTATGAAGAATACTAATATTTTCTAGTAGCTAAAAATTTTAAAAAATATATTATTAAGGTTATTTAATCTCTAAAAATAGGGTTGACGTTATCTACCAAAAATATTCGAGAACTTCCTGAGCTAACTAAAACCACCAAAAATCATTATTAAAATTTAATCTCACTTCATTTATACATTTTATTCTGAAGGTTCTTCACTTTTTCCAATAAAAGAATAAATAGGGAAATAATTTAAAGAGGTTGTTTAATCTCTAAAAATAGGTTGAATTTTATCAATTGTAAAATATCCTAAACTTCCTGAGAGCACTATGACCACCGAAAACGATTATTAAAAGCTCTTCTCACTTCATTTGTACATAATGTTCTTAAGGGTCTTCACTTTTTCCATTGAAAGAATAAATAGAAAATAAATTTTAAACATAAACACAAGAATAATAGAGAGGTAAATGTATTTGTTCTAAAAAGTCGATGAATTTTTTTATTCAAAAATGAACTAATCTCCATAAAAATCTACAATCCACACTATTTTATCACGTAATAATGAACGCCTCAAGACTTGGTTGTTGTCCGCTTAAAATGAACTTTTTAGGTTTAAGCGCATAGTAAATTGGGTTAGAGGCATAAAGTAGAGTCTTGTGATCTTGAAGCTTTTGTTTTTTTTTTTTTTTTTATCAAATTAGGTGTCAATTACTAACTTTAAAATTTTTTTATGAAGAATACTAATATTTTCTAGTAGCTAAAAATTTTAAAAATATATATTAAAAGTTATTTAATCTCTAAAAATAGGGTTGACGTTATCTCACCAAAAATATTCGAGAACTTCCTGAGCTAACTAAAACCACCAAAAATCATTATTAAAATTTAATCTCACTTCATTTATACATTTTATTCTGAAGGTTCTTCACTTTTTCCAATAAAAGAATAAATAGGGAAATAATTTAAAGAGGTTGTTTAATCTCTAAAAATAGGGTTGAATTTATCAATTGTAAAATATCCTAAAACTTCCTGAGAGCACTATGACCACCAAAACGATTATTAAAAGCTCTTCTCACTTCATTTGTACATAATGTTCTTAAGGGTCTTCACTTTTTCCATTGAAAGAATAAATAGAAAATAAATTTTAAACATAAACACAAGAATTCTAATAGAGGTAAATGTATTTGTTCGAAAAGTCGATGAATTTTTTTTTATTCAAAAAATGAACTAATCTCCATAAAAATCTACAATCCACACTATTTTATCACGTAATAATGAACGCCTCAAGACTTGGTTGTTGTCCGCTTAAAATGAACTTTTTAGGTTTAAGCGCATAGTAAATTGGGTTAGAGGCATAAAGTAGAGTCTTGTGATCTTGAAGCTTTTGTTTTTTTTTTTTTTATCAAATTAGGTGTCAATTACTAACTTTAAAATTTTTTTATGAAGAATACTAATATTTTCTAGTAGCTAAAAATTTTAAAAAAATATATTATAAGGTTATTTAATCTCTAAAAATAGGTTGACGTTATCTACCAAAAATATTCGAGAACTTCCTGAGCTAACTAAAACCACCAAAAATCATTATTAAAATTTAATCTCACTTCATTTATACATTTTATTCTGAAGGTTCTTCACTTTTTCCAATAAAAGAATAAATAGGGAAATAATTTAAAGAGGTTGTTTAATCTCTAAAAATAGGTTGAATTTATCAATTGTAAAATATCCTAAAACTTCCTGAGAGCACTATGACCACCTAAAACGATTATTAAAAGCTCTTCTCACTTCATTTGTACATAATGTTCTTAAGGGTCTTCACTTTTTCCATTGAAAGAATAAATAGAAAATAAATTTTAAACATAAACACAAAGAATTAATAGGAGGTAAATGTATTTGTTCGAAAAGTCGTGATGAATTTTTTTTTTTCAAAAATGAACTAATCTCCATAAAAATCTACAATCCACACTATTTTATCACGTAATAATGAACGCCTCAAGACTTGGTTGTTGTCTCGCTTAAAATGAACTTTTTAGGTTTAAGCGCATAGTAAATTGGGTTAGAGGCATAAAGTAGAGTCTTGTGATCTTGAAGCTTTTGTTTTTTTTTTTTTTCAAATTAGGTGTCAATTACTAACTTTAAAATTTTTTATGAAGAATACTAATATTTTCTAGTAGCTAAAAATTTTAAAAATATATTATTAAAAGGTTATTTAATCTCTAAAAATAGGTTGACGTTATTCACCAAAAAATATTCGAGAACTTCCAGAGGTAACTAAAACCACCAAAAATCATTATTAAAATTTAATCTCACTTCATTTATACATTTTATTCTGAAGGTTCTTCACTTTTTCCAATAAAAGAATAAATAGGGAAATAATTTAAAGAGGTTGTTTAATCTCTAAAAATAGGGTTGAATTTATCAATTGTAAAATATCCTAAAAACTTCCGGAGAGCACTATGACCACCGAAAACGATTATTAAAAGCTCTTCTCTCACTTCATTTGTACATAATGTTCTTAAGGGTCTTCACTTTTTCCATTGAAAGAATAAATAGAAAATAAATTTTAAACATAAACACAAGAATTAATAGAGGTAAATGTATTTGTTCGAAAAGTCGATGAATTTTTTTTTATTCAAAAATGAACTAATCTCCATAAAAATCTACAATCCACACTATTTTATCACGTAATAATGAACGCCTCAAGACTTGGTTGTTGTCCGCTTAAAATGAACTTTTTAGGTTTAAGCGCATAGTAAATTGGGTTAGAGGCATAAAGTAGAGTCTTGTGATCTTGAAGCTTTTGGTTTTTTTTTTTTTTATCAAATTAGGTGTCAATTACTAACTTTAAAATTTTTTTATGAAGAATACTAATATTTTCTAGTAGCTAAAAATTTTAAAAATATATTATAAGGTTATTTAATCTCTAAAAATAGGGTTGACGTTATCTACCAAAAAATATTCGAGAACTTCCTGAGCTCTAAAACCACCAAAAATCATTATTAAAATTTAATCTCACTTCATTTATACATTTTATTCTGAAGGTTCTTCACTTTTTCCAATAAAAGAATAAATAGGGAAATAATTTAAAGAGGTTGTTTAATCTCTAAAAATAGGGTTGAATTTATCAATTGTAAAATATCCTAAACTTCCTGAGAGCACTATGACCACCAAAACGATTATTAAAAGCTCTTCTCACTTCATTTGTACATAATGTTCTTAAGGGTCTTCACTTTTTCCATTGAAAGAATAAATAGAAAATAAATTTTAAACATAAACACAAAGAATTAATAGGAGGTAAATGTATTTGTTCGAAAAGTCGATGAATTTTTTTTTTTATTCAAAAATGAACTAATCTCCATAAAAATCTACAATCCACACTATTTTATCACGTAATAATGAACGCCTCAAGACTTGGTTGTTGTCTGCTTAAAATGAACTTTTTAGGGTTTAAGCGCATAGTAAATTGGGTTAGAGGCATAAAGTAGAGTCTTGTGATCTTGAAGCTTTTGTTTTTTTTTTTTTAATCAAATTAGGTGTCAATTACTAACTTTAAAATTTTTTTATGAAGAATACTAATATTTTCTAGTAGCTAAAAATTTTAAAAATATATTATAAGGTTATTTAATCTCTAAAAATAGGGTTGACGTTATCTACCGAAAAATATTCGAGAACTTCCGGAGCTCACTAAAACCACCAAAAATCATTATTAAAATTTAATCTCACTTCATTTATACATTTTATTCTGAAGGTTCTTCACTTTTTCCAATAAAAGAATAAATAGGGAAATAATTTAAAGAGGTTGTTTAATCTCTAAAAATAGGGTTGAATTTATCAATTGTAAAATATCCGAAAACTTCCGGAGAGCACTATGACCACCGAAAACGATTATTAAAAGCTCTTCTCACTTCATTTGTACATAATGTTCTTAAGGGTCTTCACTTTTTCCATTGAAAGAATAAATAGAAAATAAATTTTAAACATAAACACAAGAAATTAATAGAGGTAAATGTATTTGTTCGAAAGTCGATGAATTTTTTTTTTTTTATTCAAAAATGAACTAATCTCCATAAAAATCTACAATCCACACACTATTTTATCACGTAATAATGAACGCCTCAAGACTTGGTTGTTGTCTCGCTTAAAATGAACTTTTAAGGGTTTAAGCGCATAGTAAATTGGGTTAGAGGCATAAAGTAGAGTCTTGTGATCTTGAAGCTTTTGGTTTTTTTTTTTTAATCAAATTAGGTGTCAATTACTAACTTTAAATTTTTTTTTATGAAGAATACTAATATTTTCTAGTAGCTAAAAATTTTAAAAAATATATTATAAGGTTATTTAATCTCTAAAAATAGGGTTGACGTTATCTACCAAAAATATTCGAGAACTTCCAGAGGTAACTAAAACCACCAAAAATCATTATTAAAATTTAATCTCACTTCATTTATACATTTTATTCTGAAGGTTCTTCACTTTTTCCAATAAAAGAATAAATAGGGAAATAATTTAAAGAGGTTGTTTAATCTCTAAAAATAGGGTTGAATTTATCAATTGTAAAATATCCGAAACTTCCCGAGAGCACTATGACCACCGAAAAACGATTATTAAAAGCTCTTCTCACTTCATTTGTACATAATGTTCTTAAGGGTCTTCACTTTTTCCATTGAAAGAATAAATAGAAAATAAATTTTAAACATAAACACAAAGAATTAATAGGAGGTAAATGTATTTGTTCTAAAAGTCGATGAATTTTTTTATTCAAAAATGAACTAATCTCCATAAAAATCTACAATCCACACTATTTTATCACGTAATAATGAACGCCTCAAGACTTGGTTGTTGTCTCGCTTAAAATGAACTTTTTAGGTTTAAGCGCATAGTAAAATGGGTTAGAGGCATAAAGTAGAGTCTTGTGATCTTGAAGCTTTTGGTTTTTTTTTTTTTTATCAAATTAGGTGTCAATTACTAACTTTAAAATTTTTTTATGAAGAATACTAATATTTTCTAGTAGCTAAAAATTTTAAAAATATATTATAAGGTTATTTAATCTCTAAAAATAGGGTTGACGTTATCTACACCAAAAATATTCGAGAGAACTTCCTGAGCTAACTAAAACCACCAAAAATCATTATTAAAATTTAATCTCACTTCATTTATACATTTTATTCTGAAGGTTCTTCACTTTTTCCAATAAAAGAATAAATAGGGAAATAATTTAAAGAGGTTGTTTAATCTCTAAAAATAGGGGTTGAATTTATCAATTGTAAAATATCCTAAACTTCCTGAGAGCACTATGACCACCAAAACGATTATTAAAAGCTCTTCTCACTTCATTTGTACATAATGTTCTTAAGGGGTTCACTTTTTCCATTGAAAGAATAAATAGAAAATAAATTTTAAACATAAACACAAAGAATTAATAGGAGGTAAATGTATTTGTTCGAAAAGTCGATGAATTTTTTTATTCAAAAAAATGAACTAATCTCCATAAAAATCTACAATCCACACTATTTTATCACGTAATAATGAACGCCTCAAGACTTGGTTGTTGTCCGCTTAAAATGAACTTTTTAGGTTTAAGCGCATAGTAAATTGGGTTAGAGGCATAAAGTAGAGTCTTGTGATCTTGAAGCTTTTGGTTTTTTTTTTCAAATTAGGTGTCAATTACTAACTTTAAAATTTTTTGATGAAGAATACTAATATTTTCTAGTAGCTAAAAATTTTAAAAAATATATTATAAGGTTATTTAATCTCTAAAAATAGGGTTGACGTTATCTACCGAAAAATATTCGAGAACTTCCGGAGCTCACTAAAACCACCAAAAATCATTATTAAAATTTAATCTCACTTCATTTATACATTTTATTCTGAAGGTTCTTCACTTTTTCCAATAAAAGAATAAATAGGGAAATAATTTAAAGAGGTTGTTTAATCTCTAAAAATAGGGTTGAATTTATCAATTGTAAAATATCCGGAAACTTCCGGAGAGCACTATGACCACCGAAAACGATTATTAAAAGCTCTTCTCACTTCATTTGTACATAATGTTCTTAAGGGTCTTCACTTTTTCCATTGAAAGAATAAATAGAAAATAAATTTTAAACATAAACACAAAGAATTAATAGGAGGTAAATGTATTTGTTCGAAAAGTCGATGAATTTTTTTTTATTCAAAAATGAACTAATCTCCATAAAAATCTACAATCCACACTATTTTATCACGTAATAATGAACGCCTCAAGACTTGGTTGTTGTCTGCTTAAAATGAACTTTTTAGGGTTTAAGCGCATAGTAAATTGGGTTAGAGGCATAAAGTAGAGTCTTGTGATCTTGAAGCTTTTGTTTTTTTTTTTTTAATCAAATTAGGTGTCAATTACTAACTTTAAAATTTTTTTATGAAGAATACTAATATTTTCTAGTAGCTAAAAATTTTAAAAAATATATTATAAGGTTATTTAATCTCTAAAAATAGGGTTGACGTTATTCACCAAAAATATTCGAGAACTTCCTGAGCTAACTAAAACCACCAAAAATCATTATTAAAATTTAATCTCACTTCATTTATACATTTTATTCTGAAGGTTCTTCACTTTTTTTTCAATAAAAGAATAAATAGGGAAATAATTTAAAGAGGTTGTTTAATCTCTAAAAATAGGTTGAATTTATCAATTGTAAAATATCCTAAACTTCCTGAGAGCACTATGACCACCGAAAACGATTATTAAAAGCTCTTCTCACTTCATTTGTACATAATGTTCTTAAGGGTCTTCACTTTTTCCATTGAAAGAATAAATAGAAAATAAATTTTAAACATAAACACAAAGAATTAATAGGAGGTAAATGTATTTGTTCGAAAAGTCGATGAATTTTTTTTTTCAAAAATGAACTAATCTCCATAAAAATCTACAATCCACACTATTTTATCACGTAATAATGAACGCCTCAAGACTTGGTTGTTGTCCGCTTAAAATGAACTTTTTAGGGTTTAAGCGCATAGTAAATTGGGTTAGAGGCATAAAGTAGAGTCTTGTGATCTTGAAGCTTTTGTTTTTTTTTTTTTAATCAAATTAGGTGTCAATTACTAACTTTAAAATTTTTTTATGAAGAATACTAATATATTTTCTAGTAGCTAAAAATTTTAAAAATATATTATAAGGTTATTTAATCTCTAAAAATAGGTTGACGTTATTCACCAAAAATATTCGAGAACTTCCAGAGCTAACTAAAACCACCAAAAATCATTATTAAAATTTAATCTCACTTCATTTATACATTTTATTCTGAAGGTTCTTCACTTTTTCCAATAAAAGAATAAATAGGGAAATAATTTAAAGAGGTTGTTTAATCTCTAAAAATAGGTTGAATTTATCAATTGTAAAATATCCTAAACTTCCTGAGAGCACTATGACCACCGAAAAACGATTATTAAAAGCTCTTTCTCACTTCATTTGTACATAATGTTCTTAAGGGTCTTCACTTTTTCCATTGAAAGAATAAATAGAAAATAAATTTTAAACATAAACACAAAGAACTAATAGAGGTAAATGTATTTGTTCGAAAAGTCGATGAATTTTTTTTTATTCAAAAATGAACTAATCTCCATAAAATCTACAATCCACACTATTTTATCACGTAATAATGAACGCCTCAAGACTTGGTTGTTGTCTGCTTAAAATGAACTTTTTAGGGTTTAAGCGCATAGTAAATTGGGTTAGAGGCATAAAGTAGAGTCTTGTGATCTTGAAGCTTTTGTTTTTTTTTTTTAATCAAATTAGGTGTCAATTACTAACTTTAAAATTTTTTTATGAAGAATACTAATATTTTCTAGTAGCTAAAAATTTTAAAAAATATATTATAAGGTTATTTAATCTCTAAAAATAGGGTTGACGTTATCTACCGAAAAATATTCGAGAACTTCCGGAGCTCACTAAAACCACCAAAAATCATTATTAAAATTTAATCTCACTTCATTTATACATTTTATTCTAAAGGTTCTTCACTTTTTCCAATA
This sequence comes from Trichosanthes cucumerina, assembly GCA_036507285.1. Lineage (NCBI taxonomy): Eukaryota > Viridiplantae > Streptophyta > Magnoliopsida > Cucurbitales > Cucurbitaceae > Trichosanthes > Trichosanthes cucumerina. The sequence continues at coordinate 1,504,675 of CM071841.1, forward strand.
AAAGAATAAATAGGGAAATAATTTAAAGAGGTTGTTTAATCTCTAAAAATAGGTTGAATTTATCAATTGTAAAATATCCTAAACTTCCTGAGAGAGCACTATGACCACCGAAACGATTATTAAAAGCTCTTCTCACTTCATTTGTACATAATGTTCTTAAGGGTCTTCACTTTTTCCATTGAAAGAATAAATAGAAAATAAATTTTAAACATAAACACAAGAATTCAATAGAGGTAAATGTATTTGTTCTAAAAAGTCGTATGAATTTTTTTATTCAAAAATAATCTGAACTAATCTCCATAAAAAAAATCTACAATCCACACTATTTTATCACGTAATAATGAACGCCTCAAGACTTGGTTGTTGTCCGCTTAAAATGAACTTTTAGGTTTTAAGCGCATAGTAAATTGGGTTAGAGGCATAAAGTAGTAGTCTTGTGATCTTGAAGCTTTTTTTTTTTTTTAATCAAATTAGGTGTCAATTACTAACTTTAAAATTTTTTATGAAGAATACTAATATTTTCTAGTAGCTAAAAATTTTAAAAATATATTATAAGGTTATTTAATCTCTAAAAATAGGGTTGACGTTATCTACCGAAAAATATTCGAGAACTTCCTGAGGTAACTAAAACCACCAAAAATCATTATTAAAATTTAATCTCACTTCATTTATACATTTTATTCTGAAGGTTCTTCACTTTTTCCAATAAAAGAATAAATAGGGAAATAATTTAAAGAGGTTGTTTAATCTCTAAAAATAGGGTTGAATTTATCAATTGTAAAATATCTGGAAACTTCCGGAGAGCACTATGACCACCGAAAACGATTATTAAAAGCTCTTCTCACTTCATTTGTACATAATGTTCTTAAGGGTCTTCACTTTTTCCATTGAAAGAATAAATAGAAAATAAATTTTAAACATAAACACAAGAATTAATAGAGGTAAATGTATTTGTTCGAAAAGTCGATGAATTTTTTTTTTTATTCAAAAATGAACTAATCTCCATAAAAATCTACAATCCACACTATTTTATCACGTAATAATGAACGCCTCAAGACTTGGTTGTTGTCCGCTTAAAATGAACTTTTTAGGTTTAAGCGCATAGTAAATGGGTTAGAGGCATAAAGTAGAGTCTTGTGATCTTGAAGCTTTTGGTTTTTTTTTTAATCAAATTAGGGGTCAATTACTAACTTTAAAATTTTTTATGAAGAATACTAATATTTTTTAGTAGCTAAAAATTTTCAAAAAAATATTAAAGGGTTATTTAATCTCTAAAAATAGGGTTGACGTTATTCACCAAAAATATTCGAGAACTTCCTGAGCTAACTAAAACCACCAAAAATCATTATTAAAATTTAATCTCACTTCATTTATACATTTTATTCTGAAGGTTCTTCACTTTTTCCAATAAAAGAATAAATAGGGAAATAATTTAAAGAGGTTGTTTAATCTCTAAAAATAGGGTTGAATTTATCAATTGTAAAATATCCTAAACTTCCTGAGAGCACTATGACCACCAAAAACGATTATTAAAAGCTCTTCTCACTTCATTTGTACATAATGTTCTTAAGGGTCTTCACTTTTTCCATTGAAAGAATAAATAGAAAATAAATTTTAAACATAAACACAAAGAATTAATAGAGGTAAATGTATTTGTTCGAAAAGTCGATGATGAATTTTTTTATTCAAAAAATGAACTAATCTCCATAAAAATCTACAATCCACACTATTTTATCACGTAATAATGAACGCCTCAAGACTTGGTTGTTGTCCGCTTAAAATGAACTTTTTAGGTTTAAGCGCATAGTAAATTGGGTTAGAGGCATAAAGTAGAGTCTTGTGATCTTGAAGCTTTTGTTTTTTTTTTTTTTTTCAAATTAGGTGTCAATTACTAACTTTAAAATTTTTTATGAAGAATACTAATATTTTCTAGTAGCTAAAAATTTTAAAAATATATTAAAAGGTTATTTAATCTCTAAAAATAGGTTGACGTTATCTACCAAAAATATTCGAGAACTTCCAGAGGTAACTAAAACCACAAAAAATCATTATTAAAATTTAATCTCACTTCATTTATACATTTTATTCTGAAGGTTCTTCACTTTTTCCAATAAAAGAATAAATAGGGAAATAATTTAAAGAGGTTGTTTAATCTCTAAAAATAGGTTGAATTTATCAATTGTAAAATATCCTAAAACTTCCTGAGAGCACTATGACCACCAAAACGATTATTAAAAGCTCTTCTCACTTCATTTGTACATAATGTTCTTAAGGGTCTTCACTTTTTCCATTGAAAGAATAAATAGAAAATAAATTTTAAACATAAACACAAAGAATTAATAGGAGGTAAATGTATTTGTTCGAAAAGTCGATGAATTTTTTTTTATTCAAAAATGAACTAATCTCCATAAAAATCTACAATCCACACTATTTTATCACGTAATAATGAACGCCTCAAGACTTGGTTGTTGTCCGCTTAAAATGAACTTTTTAGGGTTTAAGCGCATAGTAAATTGGGTTAGAGGCATAAAGTAGAGTCTTGTGATCTTGAAGCTTTTGGTTTTTTTTTTTTTTAATCAAATTAGGTGTCAATTACTAACTTTAAAATTTTTTATGAAGAATACTAATATTTTCTAGTAGCTAAAAATTTTAAAAAATATATTATAAGGTTATTTAATCTCTAAAAATAGGGTTGACGTTATCTACCGAAAAATATTCGAGAACTTCCAGAGGTAACTAAAACCACAAAAAATCATTATTAAAATTTAATCTCACTTCATTTATACATTTTATTCTGAAGGTTCTTCACTTTTTCCAATAAAAGAATAAATAGGGAAATAATTTAAAGAGGTTGTTTAATCTCTAAAAATAGGTTGAATTTATCAATTGTAAAATATCCTAAACTTCCTGAGAGCACTATGACCACCGAAAACGATTATTAAAAGCTCTTCTCACACTTCATTTGTACATAATGTTCTTAAGGGTCTTCACTTTTTCCATTGAAAGAATAAATAGAAAATAAATTTTAAACATAAACACAAAGAACTAATAGGAGGTAAATGTATTTGTTCGAAAAGTCGATGAATTTTTTTTTTTATTCAAAAATGAACTAATCTCCATAAAAATCTACAATCCACACTATTTTATCACGTAATAATGAACGCCTCAAGACTTGGTTGTTGTCCGCTTAAAATGAACTTTTTAGGTTTAAGCGCATAGTAAAATGGGTTAGAGGCATAAAGTAGAGTCTTGTGATCTTGAAGCTTTTGGTTTTTTTTTTTTTTCAAATTAGGTGTCAATTACTAACTTTAAAATTTTTTTATGAAGAATACTAATATTTTCTAGTAGCTAAAAATTTTAAAAATATATTAAAAGGTTATTTAATCTCTAAAAATAGGTTGACGTTATCACCAAAAATATTCGAGAACTTCCTGAGAGCACTAAAACCACCAAAATCATTATTAAAATTTAATCTCACTTCATTTATACATTTTATTCTGAAGGTTCTTCACTTTTTCCAATAAAAGAATAAATAGGGAAATAATTTAAAGAGGTTGTTTAATCTCTAAAAATAGGGTTGAATTTATCAATTGTAAAATATCCAGAAACTTCCGGAGAGCACTATGACCACCGAAAACGATTATTAAAAGCTCTTCTCACTTCATTTGTACATAATGTTCTTAAGGGTCTTCACTTTTTCCATTGAAAGAATAAATAGAAAATAAATTTTAAACATAAACACAGTAACTAATAGGAGGTAAATGTATTTGTTCGAAAAGTCGATGAATTTTTTTTTTTTTTATTCAAAAATGAACTAATCTCCATAAAAATCTACAATCCACACTATTTTATCACGTAATAATGAACGCCTCAAGACTTGGTTGTTGTCTGCTTAAAATGAACTTTTTAGGGTTTAAGCGCATAGTAAATTGGGTTAGAGGCATAAAGTAGAGTCTTGTGATCTTGAAGCTTTTGTTTTTTTTTTTAATCAAATTAGGTGTCAATTACTAACTTTAAAATTTTTTTATGAAGAATACTAATATTTTCTAGTAGCTAAAAATTTTAAAAAAATATATTATAAGGTTATTTAATCTCTAAAAATAGGGTTGACGTTATCTACCGAAAAATATTCGAGAACTTCCGGAGCGCACTAAAACCACCAAAAATCATTATTAAAATTTAATCTCACTTCATTTATACATTTTATTCTGAAGGTTCTTCACTTTTTCCAATAAAAGAATAAATAGGGAAATAATTTAAAGAGGTTGTTTAATCTCTAAAAATAGGGTTGAATTATCAATTGTAAAATATCCTAAACTTCCTGAGAGCACTATGACCACCGAAAACGATTATTAAAAGCTCTTCTCACTTCATTTGTACATAATGTTCTTAAGGGTCTTCACTTTTTCCATTGAAAGAATAAATAGAAAATAAATTTTAAACATAAACACAAAGAATTAATAGAGGTAAATGTATTTGTTCAAAAGTCGATGAATTTTTTTTTATTCAAAAATGAACTAATCTCCATAAAAATGCTACAATCCACACTATTTTATCACGTAATAATGAACGTCTCAAGACTTGGTTGTTGTCTGCTTAAAATGAACTTTTTAGGGTTTAAGCGCATAGTAAATTGGGTTAGAGGCATAAAGTAGAGTCTTGTGATCTTGAAGCTTTTGTTTTTTTTTTTTAATCAAATTAGGTGTCAATTACTAACTTTAAAATTTTTTTATGAAGAATACTAATATTTTCTAGTAGCTAAAAATTTTAAAAATATATTAAAGGTTATTTAATCTCTAAAATAGGGTTGACGTTATTCACCAAAAATATTCGAGAACTTCCAGAGGTAACTAAAACCACCAAAAATCATTATTAAAATTTAATCTCACTTCATTTATACATTTTATTCTGAAGGTTCTTCACTTTTTCCAATAAAAGAATAAATAGGGAAATAATTTAAAGAGGTTGTTTAATCTCTAAAAATAGGTTGAATTTATCAATTGTAAAATATCCTAAACTTCCGGAGAGCACTATGACCACCGAAAACGATTATTAAAAGCTCTTCTCACTTCATTTGTACATAATGTTCTTAAGGGTCTTCACTTTTTCCATTGAAAGAATAAATAGAAAATAAATTTTAAACATAAACACAAAGAATTAATAGGAGGTAAATGTATTTGTTCGAAAAGTCGATGAATTTTTTTTTTATTCAAAAATGAACTAATCTCCATAAAAATCTACAATCCACACTATTTTATCACGTAATAATGAACGCCTCAAGACTTGGTTGTTGTCTGCTTAAAATGAACTTTTTAGGGTTTAAGCGCATAGTAAATTGGGTTAGAGGCATAAAGTAGAGTCTTGTGATCTTGAAGCTTTTGGTTTTTTTTTTTAATCAAATTAGGTGTCAATTACTAACTTTAAAATTTTTTTATGAAGAATACTAATATTTTCTAGTAGCTAAAAATTTTAAAAAATATATTAAAAGGTTATTTAATCTCTAAAAATAGGGTTGACGTTATCTACCGAAAAATATTCGAGAACTTCCAGAGGTAACTAAAACCACCAAAAATCATTATTAAAATTTAATCTCACTTCATTTATACATTTTATTCTGAAGGTTCTTCACTTTTTCCAATAAAAGAATAAATAGGGAAATAATTTAAAGAGGTTGTTTAATCTCTAAAAATAGGGTTGAATTTATCAATTGTAAAATATCCGGAAACTTCCGGAGAGCACTATGACCACCGAAAACGATTATTAAAAGCTCTTCTCACTTCATTTGTACATAATGTTCTTAAGGGTCTTCACTTTTTCCATTGAAAGAGTTCCTAGGGACATTACTACTCATGCATGCATTCGAGGCCTTAAATAACTTTAAGTAAGTAAAAGTGATAATTCAAATCGATTTAATTTGGGATCCCATAAATACAAAACATTTACAAAACATAACTAAGTTCGCCTCCGTTTCAAACTTCTATAATACATAAGTGGAAAGCAACAGCTTGTTAATAATATTATCTAAAACATATGCGCTGAAAACTATGACTTGGTTCCTATGGCTTCAGAGCGCATCCCCGCACACTCACCTGATATGCCCTCGCTTTACCTCAAAACATTTTTAAAATAGAGAAAATGTAACAAAGGTAAAGGGGTGAGTATTATATAATACCCAAAGAAGTAGGGGGGTCGGAAAATGCAATCACATGCAACATGACTTCCTTTTAAACATGACTTTTATACATGACTTTTATACATGATCATTATTCGTGACTTTTGAAATCATAAAACTTTCTGCTGTGGGACCTAAAACTCCTTTCATAAAATCATGACTTTCTCCTTTGGCTATAAGTGGTCAATTGAGTCTACCCGAGTCTTTTCATATTGAGTCCTCACAGCACTTCCTATAGGTTTGAGTCCCTCACAGCACTCCCTATAAGATTTGAGTCCTCACTGCACTCCTATAAGTTTTGAGTCCCTCACAGACTCCTATAAGTTTGACCCATAGGGTCTCTCGATGCATGTTTTACCATGCATAAATTCTCGTGAGACCAATTGTCATAGCCTACATAACATGTTCATATTCACACAATATGCATGAGGTCCCATATGTCACTACACATATATATGATACAAATATAATGATGCACAATCACATAATCATGGCATAGCTTTCATAAATTTAAAACCCGAAATAATCAATCATAAAGCATAAATACATTTACATTTTCCAAAGATGTATTCATCACAATAGCATAACCAACATCTCACTATATGCAAATATCCATAATCGTAAAGGAAACTCATTTTCAAATACTTTAAAAAACATTTCTATTCTAGTCCCCTCGCACTTTTTAAATCACTTGGAACCCTCTCTCGAATTCCAAGATTAGTTTCTTTTCTCAATCCTTTGGAAATTATTTACTTAGGGTCATTTCAAACCCTTTGAAATATTTCTTTTCTAAGTTCAAGTCTTAAGCATAAATCCTGGGCACCATTCTTTGAAATAAATCCATGATAATACTCTTTTTTGGAGAAACCTTTGAATTTCATCTTTTGCAATAAATATTTCATAAATGCGCTAACTCCCATTTTCAAAATCATTTATAGAAAATCCCTTACCTCAAATTTTTAGCTTAAAACTCCTCAAGCTCCTCCTAACTCAAAGTTCATCACAATCGTGTTTAATACGCCAGATCCCTAATTCCATTTCATCAACTCCTTAATTAATTAACATAAGCATAACTTAGAGTCTACATAACAATTAGTTGGAGCATCAAGTAATAATCAAGAGGAATTACCCAACCGAGGTCAAAACGAACTCGAGAGCACTATGACCACCGAAAAACGATTATTAAAAGCTCTTCTCACTTCATTTGTACATAATGTTCTTAAGGGTCTTCACTTTTTTTCCATTGAAAGAATAAATAGAAAATAAATTTTAAACATAAACACAAGAATTAATAGGAGGTAAATGTATTTGTTCGAAAAGTCGATGAAATTTTTTTTTATTCAAAAATGAACTAATCTCCATAAAAATCTACAATCCACACTATTTTATCACGTAATAATGAACGCCTCAAGACTTGGTTGTTGTCCGCTTAAAATGAACTTTTTAGGTTTAAGCGCATAGTAAATTGGGTTAGAGGCATAAAGTAGAGTCTTGTGATCTTGAAGCTTTTGGTTTTTTTTTTTTTTTTTAATCAAATTAGGTGTCAATTACTAACTTTAAAATTTTTTGATGAAGAATACTAATATTTTCTAGTAGCTAAAAATTTTAAAAATATATTATAAGGTTATTTAATCTCTAAAAATAGGGTTGACGTTATCTACCGAAAAATATTCGAGAACTTCCAGAGGTAACTAAAACCACAAAAAATCATTATTAAAATTTAATCTCACTTCATTTATACATTTTATTCTCAAGGTTCTTCACTTTTTCCAATAAAAGAATAAATAGGGAAATAATTTAAAGAGGTTGTTTAATCTCTAAAAATAGGGTTGAATTTATCAATTGTAAAATATCCTAAACTTCCTGAGAGCACTATGACCACCAAAACGATTATTAAAAGCTCTTCTCACTTCATTTGTACATAATGTTCTTAAGGGTCTTCACTTTTTCCATTGAAAGAATAAATAGAAAATAAATTTTAAACATAAACACAAAGAATTAATAGAGGTAAATGTATTTGTTCGAAAAGTCGTATGAATTTTTTTTTTCAAAAATGAACTAATCTCCATAAAAATCTACAATCCACACTATTTTATCACGTAATAATGAACGAACGCCTCAAGACTTGGTTGTTGTCCGCTTAAAATGAACTTTTTAGGTTTAAGCGCATAGTAAATTGGGTTAGAGGCATAAAGTAGAGTCTTGTGATCTTGAAGCTTTTGGTTTTTTTTTTTTCAAATTAGGTGTCAATTACTAACTTTAAAATTTTTTTATGAAGAATACTAATATTTTCTAGTAGCTAAAAATTTTAAAAATATATTAAAAGGTTATTTAATCTCTAAAAATAGGGTTGACGTTATTCACCAAAAATATTCGAGAACTTCCTGAGCTAACTAAAACCACCAAAAATCATTATTAAAATTTAATCTCACTTCATTTATACATTTTATTCTGAAGGTTCTTCACTTTTTCCAATAAAAGAATAAATAGGGAAATAATTTAAAGAGGTTGTTTAATCTCTAAAAATAGGGTTGAATTTATCAATTGTAAAATATCCGGAAACTTCCGGAGAGCACTATGACCACCGAAAACGATTATTAAAAGCTCTTCTCACTTCATTTGTACATAATGTTCTTAAGGGTCTTCACTTTTTCCATTGAAAGAATAAATAGAAAATAAATTTTAAACATAAACACAAAGAATTAATAGTGAGGTAAATGTATTTGTTCGAAAAGTCGATGAATTTTTTTTTATTCAAAAATGAACTAATCTCCATAAAAATCTACAATCCACACTATTTTATCACGTAATAATGAACGTCTCAAGACTTGGTTGTTGTCTGCTTAAAATGAACTTTTTAGGGTTTAAGCGCATAGTAAATTGGGTTAGAGGCATAAAGTAGAGTCTTGTGATCTTGAAGCTTTTGTTTTTTTTTTTTTTTAATCAAATTAGGTGTCAATTACTAACTTTAAAATTTTTTTTATGAAGAATACTAATATTTTCTAGTAGCTAAAAATTTTAAAAAATATATTAAAAGGTTATTTAATCTCTAAAAATAGGGTTGACGTTATCTACCAAAAATATATCGAGAGAACTCCAGAGCTAACTAAAACCACCAAAAATCATTATTAAAATTTAATCTCACTTCATTTATACATTTTATTCTGAAGGTTCTTCACTTTTTCCAATAAAAGAATAAATAGGGAAATAATTTAAAGAGGTTGTTTAATCTCTAAAAATAGGGTTGATTTATTCAATTGTAAAATATCCTGAAACTTCCGGAGAGCACTATGACCACCGAAAACGATTATTAAAAGCTCTTCTCACTTCATTTGTACATAATGTTCTTAAGGGTCTTCACTTTTTCCATTGAAAGAATAAATAGAAAATAAATTTTAAACATAAACACAGGAATTAATAGGAGGTAAATGTATTTGTTCTAAAAGTCGTATGAATTTTTTTTTTTATCAAAAATGAACTAATCTCCATAAAAATCTACAATCCACACTATTTTATCACGTAATAATGAACGCCTCAAGACTTGGTTGTTGTCCGCTTAAAATGAACTTTTTAGGTTTAAGCGCATAGTAAATTGGGTTAGAGGCATAAAGTAGAGTCTTGTGATCTTGAAGCTTTTGGTTTTTTTTTTTTTTTAATCAAATTAGGTGTCAATTACTAACTTTAAAATTTTTTTATGAAGAATACTAATATTTTCTAGTAGCTAAAAATTTTAAAAATATATTATAAGGTTATTTAATCTCTAAAAATAGGTTGACGTTATTCACCTAAAAATATTCGAGAACTTCCTGAGGTAACTAAAACCACCAAAAATCATTATTAAAATTTAATCTCACTTCATTTATACATTTTATTCTGAAGGTTCTTCACTTTTTCCAATAAAAGAATAAATAGGGAAATAATTTAAAGAGGTTGTTTAATCTCTAAAAATAGGGTTGAATTTATCAATTGTAAAATATCCTGAAACTTCCGGAGAGCACTATGACCACCGAAAACGATTATTAAAAGCTCTTCTCACTTCATTTGTACATAATGTTCTTAAGGGTCTTCACTTTTTCCATTGAAAGAATAAATAGAAAATAAATTTTAAACATAAACACAAAGAACTAATAGAGGTAAATGTATTTGTTCGAAAAGTCGATGAATTTTTTTTTTTATTCAAAAATGAACTAATCTCCATAAAAATCTACAATCCACACTATTTTATCACGTAATAATGAACGCCTCAAGACTTGGTTGTTGTCCCGCTTAAAATGAACTTTTTAGGTTTAAGCGCATAGTAAATTGAGTTAGAGGCATAAAGTAGAGTCTTGTGATCTTGAAGCTTTTGGATTTTTTTTTTAATCAAATTAGGTGTCAATTACTAACTTTAAAATTTTTTTTATGAAGAATACTAATATTTTCTAGTAGCTAAAAATTTTAAAAATATATATTAAGGTTATTTAATCTCTAAAAATAGGGTTGACGTTATTCACCAAAAATATTCGAGAACTTCCTGAGCTAACTAAAACCACCAAAAATCATTATTAAAATTTAATCTCACTTCATTTATACATTTTATTCTGAAGGTTCTTCACTTTTTCCAATAAAAGAATAAATAGGGAAATAATTTAAAGAGGTTGTTTAATCTCTAAAAATAGGTTGAATTTATCAATTGTAAAATATCCTAAAACTTCCTGAGAGCACTATGACCACCGAAAACGATTATTAAAAGCTCTTCTCACTTCATTTGTACATAATGTTCTTAAGGGTCTTCTTCACTTTTTCCATTGAAAGAATAAATAGAAAATAAATTTTAAACATAAACACAAAGAACTAATAGGAGGTAAATGTATTTGTTCGAAAAGTCGATGAATTTTTTTTTTTTTCAAAAATGAACTAATCTCCATAAAAATCTACAATCCACACTATTTTATCACGTAATAATGAACGCCTCAAGACTTGGTTGTTGTCCGCTTAAAATGAACTTTTTAGGTTTAAGCGCATAGTAAATTGGGTTAGAGGCATAAAGTAGAGTCTTGTGATCTTGAAGCTTTTGGTTTTTTTTTTTTTTATCAAATTAGGTGTCAATTACTAACTTTAAAATTTTTTTATGAAGAATACTAATATTTTCTAGTAGCTAAAAATTTTAAAAAATATATTAAAAGGTTATTTAATCTCTAAAAATAGGGTTGACGTTATTCACCAAAAATATTCGAGAACTTCCAGAGCTAACTAAAACCACCAAAAATCATTATTAAAATTTAATCTCACTTCATTTATACATTTTATTCTGAAGGTTCTTCACTTTTTCCAATAAAAGAATAAATAGGGAAATAATTTAAAGAGGTTGTTTAATCTCTAAAAATAGGTTGAATTTATCAATTGTAAAATATCCTAAACTTCCGGAGAGCACTATGACCACCGAAAACGATTATTAAAAGCTCTTCTCACTTCATTTGTACATAATGTTCTTAAGGGTCTTCACTTTTTCCATTGAAAGAATAAATAGAAAATAAATTTTAAACATAAACACAAAGAACTAATAGGAGGTAAATGTATTTGTTCGAAAAGTCGATGAAATTTTTTTTTTTCAAAAATGAACTAATCTCCATAAAAATCTACAATCCACACTATTTTATCACGTAATAATGAACGCCTCAAGACTTGGTTGTTGTCCGCTTAAAATGAACTTTTAGGTTTAAGCGCATAGTAAATTGGGTTAGAGGCATAAAGTAGAGTCTTGTGATCTTGAAGCTTTTGGGTTTTTTTTTTTTTTCAAATTAGGTGTCAATTACTAACTTTAAAATTTTTTTATGAAGAATACTAATATTTTCTAGTAGCTAAAAATTTTAAAAATATATTATAAGGTTATTTAATCTCTAAAAATAGGGTTGACGTTATCTACCAAAAATATTCGAGAACTTCCTGAGGTAACTAAAACCACCAAAAATCATTATTAAAATTTAATCTCACTTCATTTATACATTTTATTCTGAAGGTTCTTCACTTTTTCCAATAAAAGAATAAATAGGGAAATAATTTAAAGAGGTTGTTTAATCTCTAAAAATAGGGGTTGAATTTATCAATTGTAAAATATCCTAAACTTCCTGAGAGCACTATGACCACCGAAAAACGATTATTAAAAGCTCTTCTCACTTCATTTGTACATAATGTTCTTAAGGGTCTTCACTTTTTCCATTGAAAGAATAAATAGAAAATAAATTTTAAACATAAACACAAGAATTAATAGAGAGGTAAATGTATTTGTTCGAAAAGTCGATGAATTTTTTTTTTCAAAAAAATGAACTAATCTCCATAAAAATCTACAATCCACACTATTTTATCACGTAATAATGAACGCCTCAAGACTTGGTTGTTGTCCGCTTAAAATGAACTTTTTAGGTTTAAGCGCATAGTAAAATGGGTTAGAGGCATAAAGTAGAGTCTTGTGATCTTGAAGCTTTTGTTTTTTTTTTTTTTTTTAATCAAATTAGGTGTCAATTACTAACTTTAAAATTTTTTTATGAAGAATACTTATATTTTCTAGTTGCTAAAAATTTTAAAAAAATATATATTAAAAGGTTATTTAATCTCTAAAAATAGGGTTGACGTTATCTACCGAAAAATATTCGAGAACTTCCAGAGCTAACTAAAACCACCAAAAATCATTATTAAAATTTAATCTCACTTCATTTATACATTTTATTCTGAAGGTTCTTCACTTTTTCCAATAAAAGAATAAATAGGGAAATAATTTAAAGAGGTTGTTTAATCTCTAAAAATAGGGTTGAATTTATCAATTGTAAAATATCCGGAAACTTCCGGAGAGCACTATGACCACCGAAAACGATTATTAAAAGCTCTTCTCACTTCATTTGTACATAATGTTCTTAAGGGTCTTCACTTTTTCCATTGAAAGAATAAATAGAAAATAAATTTTAAACATAAACACAAAGAATTAATAGGAGGTAAATGTATTTGTTCGAAAAGTCGATGATGAATTTTTTTTATTCAAAAATGAACTAATCTCCATAAAAATCTACAATCCACACTATTTTATCACGTAATAATGAACGCCTCAAGACTTGGTTGTTGTCCGCTTAAAATGAACTTTTTAGGTTTAAGCGCATAGTAAATTGGGTTAGAGGCATAAAGTAGAGTCTTGTGATCTTGAAGCTTTTGTTTTTTTTTTTTTTTTTAATCAAATTAGGTGTCAATTACTAACTTTAAAATTTTTTTATGAAGAATACTAATATTTTCTAGTAGCTAAAAATTTTAAAAAATATATTAAAAGGTTATTTAATCTCTAAAAATAGGTTGACGTTATTCACCAAAAAATATTCGAGAACTTCCTGAGCTAACTAAAACCACCAAAAATCATTATTAAAATTTAATCTCACTTCATTTATACATTTTATTCTGAAGGTTCTTCACTTTTTCCAATAAAAGAATAAATAGGGAAATAATTTAAAGAGGTTGTTTAATCTCTAAAAATAGGGTTGAATTTATCAATTGTAAAATATCCGGAAACTTCCGGAGAGCACTATGACCACCGAAAACGATTATTAAAAGCTCTTCTCACTTCATTTGTACATAATGTTCTTAAGGGTCTTCACTTTTTCCATTGAAAGAATAAATAGAAAATAAATTTTAAACATAAACACAGGAACTAATAGAGGTAAATGTATTTGTTCGAAAAGTCGATGAATTTTTTTTTATTCAAAAATGAACTAATCTCCATAAAAATCTACAATCCACACTATTTTATCACGTAATAATGAACGCCTCAAGACTTGGTTGTTGTCCGCTTAAAATGAACTTTTTAGGTTTAAGCGCATAGTAAATTGGGTTAGAGGCATAAAGTAGAGTCTTGTGATCTTGAAGCTTTTGGTTTTTTTTTTTTTTTATCAAATTAGGTGTCAATTACTAACTTTAAAATTTTTTTATGAAGAATACTAATATTTTCTAGTAGCTAAAAATTTTAAAAAAATATATTAAAAGGTTATTTAATCTCTAAAAATAGGGTTGACGTTATTCACCAAAAAATATTCGAGAACTTCCAGAGCTCTAAAACCACCAAAAATCATTATTAAAATTTAATCTCACTTCATTTATACATTTTATTCTGAAGGTTCTTCACTTTTTCCAATAAAAGAATAAATAGGGAAATAATTTAAAGAGGTTATCTCTAAAAATAGGGTTGAATTTATCAATTGTAAAATATCCTAAACTTCCGGAGAGCACTATGACCACCGAAAACGATTATTAAAAGCTCTTCTCACTTCATTTGTACATAATGTTCTTAAGGGTCTTCACTTTTTCCATTGAAAGAATAAATAGAAAATAAATTTTAAACATAAACACAAAGAATTCAATAGAGGTAAATGTATTTGTTCGAAAAGTCGATGAATTTTTTTTTTTCAAAAATGAACTAATCTCCATAAAAATCTACAATCCACACTATTTTATCACGTAATAATGAACGCCTCAAGACTTGGTTGTTGTCCGCTTAAAATGAACTTTTTAGGGTTTAAGCGCATAGTAAAAATTGGGTTAGAGGCATAAAGTAGAGTCTTGTGATCTTGAAGCTTTTGGTTTTTTTTTTTTTTTTAATCAAATTAGGTGTCAATTACTAACTTTAAAATTTTTTTATGAAGAATACTAATATTTTCTAGTAGCTAAAAATTTTAAAAATATATTAAAAGGTTATTTAATCTCTAAAAATAGGGTTGACGTTATCTACCAAAAAATATTCGAGAACTTCCTGAGGTAACTAAAACCACCAAAAATCATTATTAAAATTTAATCTCACTTCATTTATACATTTTATTCTGAAGGTTCTTCACTTTTTCCAATAAAAGAATAAATAGGGAAATAATTTAAAGAGGTTGTTTAATCTCTAAAAATAGGGTTGAATTTATCAATTGTAAAATATCCTGAAACTTCCGGAGAGCACTATGACCACCGAAAACGATTATTAAAAGCTCTTCTCACTTCATTTGTACATAATGTTCTTAAGGGTCTTCACTTTTTCCATTGAAAGAATAAATAGAAAATAAATTTTAAACATAAACACAAAAGAATTAATAGAGGTAAATGTATTTGTTCGAAAAGTCGATGAATTTTTTTTTTTTTATTCAAAAATGAACTAATCTCCATAAAAATCTACAATCCACACTATTTTATCACGTAATAATGAACGCCTCAAGACTTGGTTGTTGTCCGCTTAAAATGAACTTTTTAGGTTTAAGCGCATAGTAAATTGGGTTAGAGGCATAAAGTAGAGTCTTGTGATCTTGAAGCTTTTGTTTTTTTTTTTTTTTTATCAAATTAGGTGTCAATTACTAACTTTAAAATTTTTTATGAAGAATACTAATATTTTCTAGTAGCTAAAAATTTTAAAAATATATTAAAAGGTTATTTAATCTCTAAAAATAGGGTTGACGTTATCACCAAAAATATTCGAGAACTTCCTGAGGTAACTAAAACCACCAAAAATCATTATTAAAATTTAATCTCACTTCATTTATACATTTTATTCTGAAGGTTCTTCACTTTTTCCAATAAAAGAATAAATAGGGAAATAATTTAAAGAGGTTGTTTAATCTCTAAAAATAGGTTGAATTTATCAATTGTAAAATATCCTAAAACTTCCTGAGAGCACTATGACCACCAAAACGATTATTAAAAGCTCTTCTCACTTCATTTGTACATAATGTTCTTAAGGGTCTTCACTTTTTCCATTGAAAGAATAAATAGAAAATAAATTTTAAACATAAACACAAGAATTAATAGGAGGTAAATGTATTTGTTCGAAAAGTCGATGAATTTTTTTATTCAAAAAAAATGAACTAATCTCCATAAAAATCTACAATCCACACTATTTTATCACGTAATAATGAACGCCTCAAGACTTGGTTGTTGTCCGCTTAAAATGAACTTTTTAGGGTTTAAGCGCATAGTAAATTGGGTTAGAGGCATAAAGTAGAGTCTTGTGATCTTGAAGCTTTTGGTTTTTTTTTTTTTAATCAAATTAGGTGTCAATTACTAACTTTAAAATTTTTTTATGAAGAATACTAATATTTTCTAGTAGCTAAAAATTTTAAAAATATATATAAAAGGTTATTTAATCTCTAAAAATAGGGTTGACGTTATCTACCGAAAAATATTCGAGAACTTCCAGAGCTAACTAAAACCACCAAAAATCATTATTAAAATTTAATCTCACTTCATTTATACATTTTATTCTGAAGGTTCTTCACTTTTTCCAATAAAAGAATAAATAGGGAAATAATTTAAAGAGGTTGTTTAATCTCTAAAAATAGGGTTGAATTTATCAATTGTAAAATATCCGGAAACTTCCGGAGAGCACTATGACCACCGAAAACGATTATTAAAAGCTCTTCTCACTTCATTTGTACATAATGTTCTTAAGGGTCTTCACTTTTTCCATTGAAAGAATAAATAGAAAATAAATTTTAAACATAAACACAAAGAATAATAGGAGGTAAATGTATTTGTTCGAAAAGTCGATGAATTTTTTTTTTTATTCAAAAATGAACTAATCTCCATAAAAATCTACAATCCACACTATTTTATCACGTAATAATGAACGCCTCAAGACTTGGTTGTTGTCCGCTTAAAATGAACTTTTAGGTTTAAGCGCATAGTAAATTGGGTTAGAGGCATAAAGTAGAGTCTTGTGATCTTGAAGCTTTTGGTTTTTTTTTTTTTTTTTTAATCAAATTAGGTGTCAATTACTAACTTTAAAATTTTTTTATGAAGAATACTAATATTTTCTAGTAGCTAAAAATTTTAAAAAATATATTATAAGGTTATTTAATCTCTAAAAATAGGGTTGACGTTATCTACCGAAAAATATTCGAGAACTTCCAGAGCTAACTAAAACCACCAAAAATCATTATTAAAATTTAATCTCACTTCATTTATACATTTTATTCTGAAGGTTCTTCACTTTTTCCAATAAAAGAATAAATAGGGAAATAATTTAAAGAGGTTGTTTAATCTCTAAAAATAGGGTTGAATTTATCAATTGTAAAATATCCGAAACTTCCGGAGAGCACTATGACCACCGAAAAACGATTATTAAAAGCTCTTCTCACTTCATTTGTACATAATGTTCTTAAGGGTCTTCACTTTTTCCATTGAAAGAATAAATAGAAAATAAATTTTAAACATAAACACAGTAAATAATAGGAGGTAAATGTATTTGTTCGAAAAGTCGATGAATTTTTTTTTTTTTTCAAAAAAATGAACTAATCTCCATAAAAATCTACAATCCACACTATTTTATCACGTAATAATGAACGCCTCAAGACTTGGTTGTTGTCCTCGCTTAAAATGAACTTTTTAGGTTTAAGCGCATAGTAAATTGGGTTAGAGGCATAAAGTAGAGTCTTGTGATCTTGAAGCTTTTTTTTTTTTTTTTTTTTAATCAAATTAGGTGTCAATTACTAACTTTAAAATTTTTTTATGAAGAATACTAATATTTTCTAGTAGCTAAAAATTTTAAAAATATATTATTAAAAGGTTATTTAATCTCTAAAAATAGGTTGACGTTATCGTTATCTACCAAAAAATATTCGAGAACTTCCTGAGAGGTAAACTAAAACCACCAAAAATCATTATTAAAATTTAATCTCACTTCATTTATACATTTTATTCTGAAGGTTCTTCACTTTTTCCAATAAAAAGAATAAATAGGGAAATAATTTAAAGAGGTTGTTTAATCTCTAAAAATAGGTTGAATTTATATCAATTGTAAAATATCCTAAACTTCCTGAGAGCACTATGACCACCAAAACGATTATTAAAAGCTCTTCTCACTTCATTTGTACATAATGTTCTTAAGGGTCTTCACTTTTTCCATTGAAAGAATAAATAGAAAATAAATTTTAAACATAAACACAAAGAACTAATAGGAGGTAAATGTATTTGTTCGAAAAGTCGTATGATGAATTTTTTTTTTTTTATTCAAAAATGAACTAATCTCCATAAAAATCTACAATCCACACTATTTTATCACGTAATAATGAACGCCTCAAGACTTGGTTGTTGTCCGCTTAAAATGAACTTTTTAGGTTTAAGCGCATAGTAAATTGGGTTAGAGGCATAAAGTAGAGTCTTGTGATCTTGAAGCTTTTGTTTTTTTTTTTTTTTATCAAATTAGGTGTCAATTACTAACTTTAAAATTTTTTTTATGAAGAATACTAATATTTTCTAGTAGCTAAAAATTTTAAAAATATATTATAAGGTTATTTAATCTCTAAAAATAGGGTTGACGTTATCTCAATCTAAAAATATTCGAGAACTTCCAGAGCTAACTAAAACCACCAAAAATCATTATTAAAATTTAATCTCACTTCATTTATACATTTTATTCTGAAGGTTCTTCACTTTTTCCAATAAAAGAATAAATAGGGAAATAATTTAAAGAGGTTGTTTAATCTCTAAAAATAGGTTGAATTTATCAATTGTAAAATATCCTAAACTTCCTGAGAGCACTATGACCACCGAAAAACGATTATTAAAAAAGCTCTTCTCACTTCATTTGTACATAATGTTCTTATGGTCTTCACTTTTTCCATTGAAAGAATAAATAGAAAATAAATTTTAAACATAAACACAAAGAATTAATAGGAGGTAAATGTATTTGTTCGAAAAGTCGATGAAATTTTTTTTTATTCAAAAATGAACTAATCTCCATAAAAATCTACAATCCACACTATTTTATCACGTAATAATGAACGTCTCAAGACTTGGTTGTTGTCTGCTTAAAATGAACTTTTTAGGGTTTAAGCGCATAGTAAATTGGGTTAGAGGCATAAAGTAGAGTCTTGTGATCTTGAAGCTTTTGTTTTTTTTTTTTTAATCAAATTAGGTGTCAATTACTAACTTTAAAATTTTTTATGAAGAATACTAATATTTTCTAGTAGCTAAAAATTTTAAAAATATATTATAAGGTTATTTAATCTCTAAAAATAGGGTTGACGTTATCTCACCAAAAATATTCGAGAACTTCCAGAGCTCACTAAAACCACCAAAAATCATTATTAAAATTTAATCTCACTTCATTTATACATTTTATTCTGAAGGTTCTTCACTTTTTCCAATAAAAGAATAAATAGGGAAATAATTTAAAGAGGTTGTTTAATCTCTAAAAATAGGGTTGAATTTATCAATTGTAAAATATCCGGAAACTTCCGGAGAGCACTATGACCACCGAAAACGATTATTAAAAGCTCTTTCACTTCATTTGTACATAATGTTCTTAAGGGTCTTCACTTTTTCCATTGAAAGAATAAATAGAAAATAAATTTTAAACATAAACACAAAAATTAATAGGAGGTAAATGTATTTGTTCGAAAAGTCGATGATGAATTTTTTTATTCAAAAATGAACTAATCTCCATAAAAATCTACAATCCACACTATTTTATCACGTAATAATGAACGCCTCAAGACTTGGTTGTTGTCCGCTTAAAATGAACTTTTAGGGTTTAAGCGCATAGTAAATTGGGTTAGAGGCATAAAGTAGAGTCTTGTGATCTTGAAGCTTTTGGTTTTTTTTTTTTTTATCAAATTAGGTGTCAATTACTAACTTTAAAATTTTTTTATGAAGAATACTAATATTTTCTAGTAGCTAAAAATTTTAAAAAATATATTAAAAGGTTATTTAATCTCTAAAAATAGGGTTGACGTTATCTACCGAAAAATATTCGAGAACTTCCAGAGCTAACTAAAACCACCAAAAATCATTATTAAAATTTAATCTCACTTCATTTATACATTTTATTCTGAAGGTTCTTCACTTTTTCCAATAAAAGAATAAATAGGGAAATAATTTAAAGAGGTTGTTTAATCTCTAAAAATAGGGTTGAATTTATCAATTGTAAAATATCCGGAAACTTCCGGAGAGCACTATGACCACCGAAAACGATTATTAAAAGCTCTTCTCACTTCATTTGTACATAATGTTCTTAAGGGTCTTCACTTTTTCCATTGAAAGAATAAATAGAAAATAAATTTTAAACATAAACACAGTAACTAATAGGAGGTAAATGTATTTGTTCGAAAAGTCGTGATGAATTTTTTTTTTTTTATTCAAAAATGAACTAATCTCCATAAAAATCTACAATCCACACTATTTTATCACGTAATAATGAACGCCTCAAGACTTGGTTGTTGTCCGCTTAAAATGAACTTTTTAGGTTTAAGCGCATAGTAAAATGGGTTAGAGGCATAAAGTAGAGTCTTGTGATCTTGAAGCTTTTTGTTTTTTTTTTTTTTTTAATCAAATTAGGTGTCAATTACTAACTTTAAAATTTTTTTATGAAGAATACTAATATTTTCTAGTAGCTAAAAATTTTAAAAATATATTATAAGGTTATTTAATCTCTAAAAATAGGGTTGACGTTATCTACCAAAAAATATTCGAGAACTTCCAGAGGTAACTAAAACCACCAAAAATCATTATTAAAATTTAATCTCACTTCATTTATACATTTTATTCTGAAGGTTCTTCACTTTTTCCAATAAAAGAATAAATAGGGAAATAATTTAAAGAGGTTGTTTAATCTCTAAAAATAGGTTGAATTTATCAATTGTAAAATATCCTAAACTTCCTGAGAGCACTATGACCACCGAAAAACGATTATTAAAAGCTCTTCTCACTTCATTTGTACATAATGTTCTTAAGGGTCTTCACTTTTTCCATTGAAAGAATAAATAGAAAATAAATTTTAAACATAAACACAAAGAATTAATAGGAGGTAAATGTATTTGTTCGAAAAGTCGATGAATTTTTTTTTTTCAAAAAAATGAACTAATCTCCATAAAAATCTACAATCCACACTATTTTATCACGTAATAATGAACGTCTCAAGACTTGGTTGTTGTCTGCTTAAAATGAACTTTTTAGGGTTTAAGCGCATAGTAAATTGGGTTAGAGGCATAAAGTAGAGTCTTGTGATCTTGAAGCTTTTGGTTTTTTTTTTTTAATCAAATTAGGTGTCAATTACTAACTTTAAAATTTTTTTATGAAGAATACTAATATTTTCTAGTAGCTAAAAATTTTAAAAATATATTAAAAGGTTATTTAATCTCTAAAAATAGGGTTGACGTTATCTACCGAAAAATATTCGAGAACTTCCGGAGCTCACTAAAACCACCAAAAATCATTATTAAAATTTAATCTCACTTCATTTATACATTTTATTCTGAAGGTTCTTCACTTTTTCCAATAAAAGAATAAATAGGGAAATAATTAAAGAGGTTGTTTAATCTCTAAAAATAGGGTTGAATTTATCAATTGTAAAATATCCGGAAACTTCCGGAGAGCACTATGACCACCGAAAACGATTATTAAAAGCTCTTCTCACTTCATTTGTACATAATGTTCTTAAGGGTCTTCACTTTTTCCATTGAAAGAATAAATAGAAAATAAATTTTAAACATAAACACAAAGAACTAATAGGAGGTAAATGTATTTGTTCTAAAAGTCGATGAATTTTTTTTTTTTTTATTCAAAAATGAACTAATCTCCATAAAAATCTACAATCCACACTATTTTATCACGTAATAATGAACGCCTCAAGACTTGGTTGTTGTCCTTAAAATGAACTTTTTTTAGGTTTAAGCGCATAGTAAATTGGGTTAGAGGCATAAAGTAGAGTCTTGTGATCTTGAAGCTTTTGGTTTTTTTTTTTTTTTTTATCAAATTAGGTGTCAATTACTAACTTTAAAATTTTTTATGAAGAATACTAATATTTTCTAGTAGCTAAAAATTTTAAAAATATATTAAAAGGTTATTTAATCTCTAAAAATAGGTTGACGTTATCTACCTAAAAATATTCGAGAACTTCCTGAGCTAACTAACCACCAAAAATCATTATTAAAATTTAATCTCACTTCATTTATACATTTTATTCTGAAGGTTCTTCACTTTTTCCAATAAAAGAATAAATAGGGAAATAATTTAAAGAGGTTGTTTAATCTCTAAAAATAGGGTTGAATTTATCAATTGTAAAATATCCTAAACTTCCTGAGAGCACTATGACCACCGAAAAACGATTATTAAAAGCTCTTCTCACTTCATTTGTACATAATGTTCTTAAGGGTCTTCACTTTTTCCATTGAAAGAATAAATAGAAAATAAATTTTAAACATAAACACAAAGAACTAATAGGAGGTAAATGTATTTGTTCAAAAGTCGATGAATTTTTTTTTTTTTTATTCAAAAATGAACTAATCTCCATAAAAATCTACTACAATCCACACTATTTTATCACGTAATAATGAACGCCTCAAGACTTGGTTGTTGTCCGCTTAAAATGAACTTTTTAGGTTTAAGCGCATAGTAAATTGGGTTAGAGGCATAAAGTAGAGTCTTGTGATCTTGAAGCTTTTGGTTTTTTTTTTTTTTTTAATCAAATTAGGTGTCAATTACTTACTTTAAAATTTTTTATGAAGAATACTATTATTTTCTAGTAGCTAAAAATTTTAAAAATATATTAAAAGGTTATTTAATCTCTAAAAATAGGGTTGACGTTATCTACCAAAAAATATTCGAGAACTTCCTGAGAGGTAACTAAAACCACCAAAAATCATTATTAAAATTTAATCTCACTTCATTTATACATTTTATTCTGAAGGTTCTTCACTTTTTCCAATAAAAGAATAAATAGGGAAATAATTTAAAGAGGTTGTTTAATCTCTAAAAATAGGGTTGAATTTATCAATTGTAAAATATCCGGAAACTTCCGGAGAGCACTATGACCACCGAAAACGATTATTAAAAGCTCTTCTCACTTCATTTGTACATAATGTTCTTAAGGGTCTTCACTTTTTCCATTGAAAGAATAAATAGAAAATAAATTTTAAACATAAACACAAAGAATTAATAGGAGGTAAATGTATTTGTTCGAAAAGTCGATGAATTTTTTTTTCAAAAATGAACTAATCTCCATAAAAATCTACAATCCACACTATTTTATCACGTAATAATGAACGCCTCAAGACTTGGTTGTTGTCCGCTTAAAATGAACTTTTTAGGTTTAAGCGCATAGTAAAATTGGGTTAGAGGCATAAAGTAGAGTCTTGTGATCTTGAAGCTTTTGTTTTTTTTTTTTTAATCAAATTAGGTGTCAATTACTAACTTTAAAATTTTTTTATGAAGAATACTAATATTTTCTAGTAGCTAAAAATTTTAAAAAATATATTATAAGGTTATTTAATCTCTAAAAATAGGGTTGACGTTATCTACCAAAAAATATTCGAGAACTTCCGGAGCTCACTAAAACCACCAAAAATCATTATTAAAATTTAATCTCACTTCATTTATACATTTTATTCTGAAGGTTCTTCACTTTTTCCAATAAAAGAATAAATAGGGAAATAATTTAAAGAGGTTGTTTAATCTCTAAAAATAGGGTTGAATTTATCAATTGTAAAATATCCAGAAACTTCCGGAGAGCACTATGACCACCGAAAACGATTATTAAAAGCTCTTCTCACTTCATTTGTACATAATGTTCTTAAGGGTCTTCACTTTTTCCATTGAAAGAATAAATAGAAAATAAATTTTAAACATAAACACAGTAACTAATAGGAGGTAAATGTATTTGTTCGAAAAGTCGATGATGAATTTTTTTATTCAAAAAAAATGAACTAATCTCCATAAAAATCTACAATCCACACTATTTTATCACGTAATAATGAACGTCTCAAGACTTGGTTGTTGTCTGCTTAAAATGAACTTTTTAGGGTTTAAGCGCATAGTAAATTGGGTTAGAGGCATAAAGTAGAGTCTTGTGATCTTGAAGCTTTTGTTTTTTTTTTTTTTTTATCAAATTAGGTGTCAATTACTAACTTTAAAATTTTTTATGAAGAATACTAATATTTTCTAGTAGCTAAAAATTTTAAAAAATATATTAAAAGGTTATTTAATCTCTAAAAATAGGGTTGACGTTATCTACCGAAAAATATTCGAGAACTTCCAGAGCTAACTAAAACCACCAAAAATCATTATTAAAATTTAATCTCACTTCATTTATACATTTTATTCTGAAGGTTCTTCACTTTTTCCAATAAAAGAATAAATAGGGAAATAATTTAAAGAGGTTGTTTAATCTCTAAAAATAGGGTTGAATTTATCAATTGTAAAATATCCGGAAACTTCCGGAGAGCACTATGACCACCGAAAACGATTATTAAAAGCTCTTCTCACTTCATTTGTACATAATGTTCTTAAGGGTCTTCACTTTTTCCATTGAAAGAATAAATAGAAAATAAATTTTAAACATAAACACAAAGAATTAATAGGAGGTAAATGTATTTGTTCGAAAAGTCGATGAATTTTTTTTTTCAAAAAATGAACTAATCTCCATAAAAATCTACAATCCACACTATTTTATCACGTAATAATGAACGCCTCAAGACTTGGTTGTTGTCCGCTTAAAATGAACTTTTAGGGTTTAAGCGCATAGTAAATTGGGTTAGAGGCATAAAGTAGAGTCTTGTGATCTTGAAGCTTTTGGTTTTTTTTTTTTTTTTATCAAATTAGGTGTCAATTACTAACTTTAAAATTTTTTTATGAAGAATACTAATATTTTCTAGTAGCTAAAAATTTTAAAAAATATATTAAAAGTTATTTAATCTCTAAAAAAATAGGGTTGACGTTATCTACCAAAAATATTCGAGAACTTCCAGAGCTAACTAAAACCACCAAAAATCATTATTAAAATTTAATCTCACTTCATTTATACATTTTATTCTCAAGGTTCTTCACTTTTTCCAATAAAAGAATAAATAGGGAAATAATTTAAAGAGGTTGTTTAATCTCTAAAAATAGGTTGAATTTATCAATTGTAAAATATCCGAAAACTTCCGGAGAGCACTATGACCACCGAAAACGATTATTAAAAGCTCTTCTCACTTCATTTGTACATAATGTTCTTAAGGGTCTTCACTTTTTCCATTGAAAGAATAAATAGAAAATAAATTTTAAACATAAACACAAAGAACTAATAGAGGTAAATGTATTTGTTCTAAAAGTCGATGAATTTTTTTTTATTCAAAAATGAACTAATCTCCATAAAAAATCTACAATCCACACTATTTTATCACGTAATAATGAACGTCTCAAGACTTGGTTGTTGTCTGCTTAAAATGAACTTTTTAGGGTTTAAGCGCATAGTAAATTGGGTTAGAGGCATAAAGTAGAGTCTTGTGATCTTGAAGCTTTTGGTTTTTTTTTTTTAATCAAATTAGGTGTCAATTACTAACTTTAAAATTTTTTTATGAAGAATACTAATATTTTCTAGTAGCTAAAAATTTTAAAAAATATATTATAAGGTTATTTAATCTCTAAAAATAGGGTTGACGTTATCTACCGAAAAATATTCGAGAACTTCCAGAGGTAACTAAAACCACCAAAAATCATTATTAAAATTTAATCTCACTTCATTTATACATTTTATTCTGAAGGTTCTTCACTTTTTCCAATAAAAGAATAAATAGGGAAATAATTTAAAGAGGTTGTTTAATCTCTAAAAATAGGGTTGAATTTATCAATTGTAAAATATCCGAAAACTTCCGGAGAGCACTATGACCACCGAAAACGATTATTAAAAGCTCTTCTCACTTCATTTGTACATAATGTTCTTAAGGGTCTTCACTTTTTCCATTGAAAGAATAAATAGAAAATAAATTTTAAACATAAACACAAAGAATTAATAGGAGGTAAATGTATTTGTTCAAAAGTCGATGAATTTTTTTTTATTCAAAAATGAACTAATCTCCATAAAAATCTACAATCCACACTATTTTATCACGTAATAATGAACGCCTCAAGACTTGGTTGTTGTCCGCTTAAAATGAACTTTTTAGGTTTAAGCGCATAGTAAATTGGGTTAGAGGCATAAAGTAGAGTCTTGTGATCTTGAAGCTTTTGGTTTTTTTTTTTTTTTTATCAAATTAGGTGTCAATTACTAACTTTAAAATTTTTTTATGAAGAATACTAATATTTTCTAGTAGCTAAAAATTTTAAAAATATATTAAAAGGTTATTTAATCTCTAAAAATAGGGTTGACGTTATTCACCAAAAAATATTCGAGAACTTCCGGAGCTAACTAAAACCACCAAAAATCATTATTAAAATTTAATCTCACTTCATTTATACATTTTATTCTGAAGGTTCTTCACTTTTTCCAATAAAAGAATAAATAGGGAAATAATTTAAAGAGGTTGTTTAATCTCTAAAAATAGGGTTGAATTTATCAATTGTAAAATATCCTGAAACTTCCGGAGAGCACTATGACCACCGAAAACGATTATTAAAAGCTCTTCTCACTTCATTTGTACATAATGTTCTTAAGGGTCTTCACTTTTTCCATTGAAAGAATAAATAGAAAATAAATTTTAAACATAAACACAGTAACTAATAGGAGGTAAATGTATTTGTTCGAAAAGTCGATGAATTTTTTTTTTTCAAAAAATGAACTAATCTCCATAAAAATCTACAATCCACACTATTTTATCACGTAATAATGAACGCCTCAAGACTTGGTTGTTGTCTCGCTTAAAATGAACTTTTTAGGTTTAAGCGCATAGTAAATTGGGTTAGAGGCATAAAGTAGAGTCTTGTGATCTTGAAGCTTTTGGTTTTTTTTTTTTTTAATCAAATTAGGTGTCAATTACTAACTTTAAAATTTTTTTATGAAGAATACTAATATTTTCTAGTAGCTAAAAATTTTAAAAATATATTATAAGGTTATTTAATCTCTAAAAATAGGGTTGACGTTATCTACCAAAAATATTCGAGAACTTCCAGAGCTAACTAAAACCACAAAAATCATTATTAAAATTTAATCTCACTTCATTTATACATTTTATTCTGAAGGTTCTTCACTTTTTCCAATAAAAGAATAAATAGGGAAATAATTTAAAGAGGTTGTTTAATCTCTAAAAATAGGTTGAATTTATCAATTGTAAAATATCCTAAACTTCCTGAGAGCACTATGACCACCTAAAACGATTATTAAAAGCTCTTCTCTCACTTCATTTGTACATAATGTTCTTAAGGGTCTTCACTTTTTCCATTGAAAGAATAAATAGAAAATAAATTTTAAACATAAACACAAGAACTAATAGGAGGTAAATGTATTTGTTCGAAAAGTCGATGAATTTTTTTATTCAAAAATGAACTAATCTCCATAAAAATCTACAATCCACACTATTTTATCACGTAATAATGAACGTCTCAAGACTTGGTTGTTGTCTGCTTAAAATGAACTTTTTAGGGTTTAAGCGCATAGTAAATTGGGTTAGAGGCATAAAGTAGAGTCTTGTGATCTTGAAGCTTTTGTTTTTTTTTTTTTTAATCAAATTAGGTGTCAATTACTAACTTTAAAATTTTTTTATGAAGAATACTAATATTTTCTAGTAGCTAAAAATTTTAAAAAATATATTAAAAGGTTATTTAATCTCTAAAAATAGGGTTGACGTTATCTACCGAAAAATATTCGAGAACTTCCAGAGGTAACTAAAACCACCAAAAATCATTATTAAAATTTAATCTCACTTCATTTATACATTTTATTCTGAAGGTTCTTCACTTTTTCCAATAAAAGAATAAATAGGGAAATAATTTAAAGAGGTTGTTTAATCTCTAAAAATAGGGTTGAATTTATCAATTGTAAAATATCCTGAAACTTCCGGAGAGCACTATGACCACCAAAAAACGATTATTAAAAGCTCTTCTCACTTCATTTGTACATAATGTTCTTAAGGGTCTTCACTTTTTCCATTGAAAGAATAAATAGAAAATAAATTTTAAACATAAACACAAAGAATTAATAATAGGAGGTAAATGTATTTGTTCTAAAAGTCGATGAATTTTTTTTTATTCAAAAATGAACTAATCTCCATAAAAATCTACAATCCACACTATTTTATCACGTAATAATGAACGTCTCAAGACTTGGTTGTTGTCTGCTTAAAATGAACTTTTTAGGGTTTAAGCGCATAGTAAATTGGGTTAGAGGCATAAAGTAGAGTCTTGTGATCTTGAAGCTTTTGTTTTTTTTTTAATCAAATTAGGTGTCAATTACTAACTTTAAAATTTTTTTATGAAGAATACTAATATTTTCTAGTAGCTAAAAATTTTAAAAATATATATATAAAGGTTATTTAATCTCTAAAAATAGGGTTGACGTTATCTACCGAAAAATATTCGAGAACTTCCGGAGCTCACTAAAACCACCAAAAATCATTATTAAAATTTAATCTCACTTCATTTATACATTTTATTCTGAAGGTTCTTCACTTTTTCCAATAAAAGAATAAATAGGGAAATAATTTAAAGAGGTTGTTTAATCTCTAAAATAGGTTGAATCAATTAAAATATCAAAATCCTTATTCTCAATCGCCCTTCGCCGTCGTTCTTTGGCCGCGAGTTGGAGTCCTCGATCATTTGGAATCACGAGCCGCCTTCGTCTCGTCGTTTGGTAGTGAACCGCTTTACGCACAAAGCTTGGGTCGGTGGTTTGGTTCCTTTTGACCGGTTTTGTTGGAGATAGGCCGGTTCAATAGATCGGCTCACGAGCTTTGCGATCCGCTCCCACGCTCCGAAAGGCGCAACGCGGCGCGCCGCCCCCTCCTCCACGCGCGCCGTGCTCGCCACGCCACGCCACGCTTCGCCGCCCCGGCCCACCTGCTTTTTGATTCCCGAGTTCGCTTTCACCTCCGGTTGGGTAATTTCGCTTGTTTATTACTCGATATCCCAACTAATTTCAATGTAGACTCTAAGTTATACTTATTTTAACTAATTAGGGATTGGTGAAATGGAATTAGGGATCCAGTGTACTAATCACGAGTGTGATGAACAACGAGTTAGGAGCGGAGCATGAGGAGTTTTAAGCGAAGGCTTTGGTAAGGGACTTTGTGCCGAATCTTTTTAAATGGGATTAAAGAAAACGAACTTCAATATTTTATGTGAAATTAGTACGATATTTTACTTAAAAGGATTTAATGATTTTTATAAGAGAATATCCCGAGATTTTATGTGAAAATACTTTGATATTCTATGAGAAGATATCTCAATAATTTATGCGAGAATAATCTAGTATTTTATGCGAGAATGTCTTTGTATTTTATGTAAGGATATTCTAGTATTTCACGTGAGGATAGTACAGTATTATCTATGAGAATATTGCATGATTTTGTACGCGAGTATTACGCCCTATCTGATGTGAAAAGTCATGATTTGCATATCGATGATAATGGTTGTGGCATGTACATTATAGTTATGATGAATGATGGGACCTCATGCATGTTATGTATGTCATGAAATGAATTAATGAAAAGTGTGGACATTGGTCTCCCGAGAGCATTATGTGCATGGTCAAACATGCAATCTGAGACCCTATGGGTCAAATTACAGGGTCTGTGAGGACTCAAATTATTACAGGGTCATGTGAGGGACTCAAATTATTACAGAGTGCAGAGGGACTCAAAATGAAATGACTCGGGATGACCATCGGCCACACAAATAAAAAGGAAGTCATGGATTAAAAACCTGACAATATGAGAAAGTTTTAGGTCCCGCATATGTACATTTCGAACAAGTTTAAAGTCATGATTGTATGTGTATGCATATCCCAAACCTCGGTAACGAGGTCACTTACTGGGTATTGTTTTACAATACTCACCCTTTCTTTTAAAAAATGTTTTCAGGTAAGGCCAAGGACGTGCAGGGCGAGTGACGGAGGCGCGTTACTAGAGCCATGGGAATAGACATGTTTTCCGCACATTTCTTTTATAACTGATGTTGTTCCTTTATGTTTTTGAAGTCTAAATTTACTTTACAGATTTTAAACAGGCCATGTTAAACTGCTCCTCTTATCTGTTTTAAACGTTTTATTTGGGATCCCTAAAGACAAATTATTTTAATTGGAGGTTTATTAAAGATCTTTTTATCTCTTGGCCTACAAATGCATGCATGTGTAGTAATGTCCCTAAGAGTTTAGTCATTGAAAAGTAGGGGCGTTACAGTTGGTATCAGAGCCCAAGGTTATAGGTCTTGTAGACTCGCTTACAGAGTAAGCAACAAGTATCCCATGGCTGAGTAGCAACTCCAGTCACCGCCAGGTATGCCTTAGAACTAAAAGTTTTAATTGTTCATGAAAAGAGAATTTAGTATTCTATGAGAAAATATTTTTTGTTATATAAAAATCGAGTTTGATGAATTTCCAAACTAAGAAAGAATGAGAATGTACGAGCTAAACTATATGTCTATGAAAAGGAAATGCGTAAATGAAATGCTTATATGTGAATCTATATGCATATATGTCATAGAGTTGACGTGATCTTACGCCGAAAGGAAAGAGAACACATGTGATCCCTACTATTGATGATAGAAAGGAAAATGTTTTAGTTAAGAATGCTTACGCTAAAAATAAAGTTTTATAGCCATAAAACACATGTTGTGGATTATTAAAAGGTCCGCTTTGACCAAGGG
This sequence comes from Trichosanthes cucumerina, assembly GCA_036507285.1. Taxonomy (NCBI): domain Eukaryota; kingdom Viridiplantae; phylum Streptophyta; class Magnoliopsida; order Cucurbitales; family Cucurbitaceae; genus Trichosanthes; species Trichosanthes cucumerina. The sequence goes on from CM071841.1 coordinate 1,535,384, forward strand.
AGTAAAGAGTAAGACTTAAGAGGTTAGAGTGTTAAAGGTTGCTAAGAAACTAGATTACTTAAGTATAGTTTTCAATAATAAAAGTTAAGACTACTAATGAGAAGTTCAAAGTGTGAATGTGTTCGGTAAGAGGTTAGTGGTCTCATTCATTCATGCTAGATCAATTGGATAGAAGGGTATGAGATTTAGTAAACGTACCACTTTGGAGTTTTCGACTTTGTTGGTTCCGTCATCTTCAAGTGATTACATAACTATAGTATTTAAGGAGTTGAAAAGTAAAGAGAGCAAAAGTGTTTTGAAAATGGGCTCGAGATGTGAAGGGAAAAATAGATTGTTAATGTTGAGATGAAAATTAGTCTTTTTCAAAATACTTGAAACACTTCGATTTTTTTTACCATTGCGCTGATAAGAGAGCCACAAGGATATACACAATTAATGTGTTACTGCAGGTGGGCATGATTCGAAGTTTCAGAAGCGATTCAATAAGCTAAATAAACGTAATAAAGACAAGTACAAAGAAGAAAAGTAAGGAGTTAGGGTTTTAGTTTGAGAACACAAAAGAATTGATTGTCGGGACTCCAGAAACTTGTGCACGAATAGACATTCATATGATCACTGGTGTGTTCACGCTTGTGGAATGTGTATAAGGAACCTTGCCACTAATTTCTACCTGTTGGACTAGATATATGTGTACAACTTGAAAGAGATAGCCTGAGATGTTAACCTTGAACTCTTAGGTAGTAAAGTTTCCTTTTCCCGATCAGAGGATTAAGGAGAGAGAATTCGGTTAATAGAGGAAAGTGCTCTGAATCTCTTCTTCGCTATGTAGCAATCAAGTTGAGGAACTCCTTTTTCAATTGGTAAAGTGTATAGTGGTAGTGGTCGAACGACCATTAGAAACATGAATCTATAAGGTTCCTTTAGTAAAGGCCAGGTTGATGGTTTCTTAAGAAAGGTTTTAGTGAATTTGACTTCATAACCAAACTAGTACAGATAAGTTGAGGAAGTCCTTAATCTTACTAAAAGAACAAAGTCAAGTTTAAGGAGAGTGAACATGAGGAACAATGCGTTAGTGGTTGATAAGGAAGGTTTTACCTTTTAAAGTTACCCCTAACACAAGAGACAGACTTAAGTATGGAACCGAAAGTAGAGAGTATGCAATAATTTCTAATACTCCTTACAGAATGCTCCAGTAAAGTAAGAGAACTCAAGTCATAGGTGCATAACCTTCTATGTGAGAGTTAATAGTAGTTTATCACCATATGAAGTATTAGTGTGGTGCGTAAAGGAGAAAGTCGTATCCTTAGGCTTGTGCATAGGAGATGAGAAGTGGAAGAAAGTAGTTGCTAAGATTAAATACCTTCGTCTTTGGGTGAACGACCTATCCCACCAGTGCGAGGAGCATAGTGTTCCTTAAGGTGATTTTGGAGTCAAGTTAGCGCCATCATGGACCGAGGATTAGATATTCCGAGACAACTTTCAAATCACTTTACGAACATCATGAGGATTGTGGAGATTTTACTTAAATGCCCCTAATGTTTATAGGCTTGATGGATTTAGTGCTCAAGAAAAAGGTAAATCATTGTTGGGATAAAGTTGTCGGAGACGTTCTAGTTAGACCAAGCATAAGAAGGGGCAGAAATGACAATTCAGAAGGATTGCTTTAGGCATAAGGAGGGAAGAGTAAGTCCTGAGATATGGAAGTAGTCGAAAGGGCACTAAGGAGTTTAGTGCTCAAGTAGAGTTCAAAAGATGAGCATAAGGAAAATTTGTCAAGCTAAGAAAAGACGAGTATGTGACCTCAGGTGAGTGATATTAGACAGGAAATGTCCGAGTTCAGGATGTAAGGCTTAAAGGAATCTTTGTCAAGATAAGACTCACTTACGCGTTATAAAAAAAAGAGTAGTTTGGACAAAGGAAGGAAAGGGTAGACGTCACGGGGCGAAAGTCTTTCAAGAAACCTTGAACAAGCCCCGAGTTCATGAGTAGAACCTTAGCAAAGGAATATTGTAATTCTTGAAAAGTTCAAAGTCTAAAGGTGTTAAATAAAGCATTCGTATTCAAGGTTGGAACGTTAGGGTTTCATGACAAAAGAGTCGGAAAAGTTAAGAAATGTAGTGGATGCCATTGTAAGGTATCCAACCCTATTGGTGTTAAGAAAATTGCATTATATTCAAGTGATTACTTGAGCAGGATATTCAAGGGAGTGAAGGATAAAGGGAGAACGAGTTTTAAAAGACTAAATTCCTTTTCGCGAGATCGCTTAACATCGAGGTTGTTAGCAGTTGAGTTATACTAAGGGGAGTGATATGAATGACTGTTCCGTCGTGCCATAAGCTGAGGAAAGATTAAAAGCGATAGAGTACGAACTGTATCTTGAATAACTTGTTTAAAAAGGGTCATTCTAATTCCTAGAACTTGCAATGAAATTTTGTCACTTAATGCGATAACCTATAATTGTTTAGACTCTTAAGCAGGGTAAGTCAAGAGGATTTCATTACATTCTTTTAAAGTTTGTTTTAGAGTTGATGTCGCAACCTGATTGTTAGATTATTGTGTCTTTGAAGGATCATCGTTTACGATTAAAGAAATTGAGTTTCACTTATAATTGGTTGTTGAACATTTCTGTGTTTTGTGTGTTTCTGAACCCTGAGTAATCTGAAATGAAGTTTGGTGGCATGATTGGTTGGTTTTCTGACTTTAGAAGTGCAATTTCTATCAAACAGTGTAGAGAAAATTTGGCATGGTTGTAGTTACGCTAGTTATCTTTGCCCGAAATTTTCGGGGCATTCTTGTAATAAGAATAACGAGTTGTACAAAACATTTCATTTGTCACGATGACCAAATGAGACCTAAGTCCGAGTTACTCCTACTGTGACTTGGAATTTTCAACGAGCTATTGATTTCAATAGATACGCAAGTGAGATCGCCACTGTAACGTTGCTAAAAGGTCGTTGAGAGTAGCGAAAGGTTAATCAGTAATGTGAAGAGTCTCGAACAACCGAACAAGTTGCTAACTTTATCCTTGAAGTCACATCTCTTAAAAAGGTGTTAAAGTTATGAAAACGAGGGTTAGTCGGAATGATTTAGTCACGTCTTGAAATGAATGCTAGTAGCTGGTGCAGCAAACCTTAAAGAGGAGCTTGGGACTCATCAACCATGTAATGGTTTTAGCAAAGGGTTCCTTTCTAAAATCACAAAACAGAAGAAACTAATTCAAGGATTAGAGAAGGAAATCTGAGCTAAATACCAGAGTTAGTTATCTTAGAAATTGAATCTGGAACTTCCCAAATTTAGAATCCGAGTCAAGGGCATCAGTTATGTAGGCCTTAGTAGAAGGACTCCAGTGAGGAGAACAAGCTCAAGCTGAAGTTATGAGATCATTGGGTAATAAGTTTACGCCAAGGTGTGATACTTGAGGAGCAGCTAGTGCTAATTCTTGCATAAGGATCGAAGACTCGTCGTAACCTAGTGGAGCGGGTGTGAATGAGCTTTCCCAAAGTATTATAAGATTAGAAACTTTCGAGGACGAAAGTTCTTAAGGAGGGAAGATTGTAACGCCCCAGAACATTAAACACCTTTTTGTTTGTGACTAGGATTAAGCTATTGGAGATTGAATTAATTGGGCAATGAAACCTTGTAATCTAATTTTAATATATATGCAAGTGGAGAATTTTTGGTGTAATTAAAGGACTTTTTGAAGCATTTAAATATGAATAAGGGCACATTTGTGGTTTAAGAGAAGAAGGAGGGGCATTCTAGTAATTTAAAAGACAAGGGCTAGGGTTTTATCCCTTGAGGCACGCAAATCGAGGCACTCTTCTCCCACCTCAACCTCATCTTCACGACAAGCACCCATGGGTGTGCCTCACCGCCGCCGCCTTGCGCCACTCGGCCGGACGACGGATGAAGCCGCCGTGGTATTGAACAACACACCAAAGCCGCGGCGCGCTGGCTTCTCTTCCGCCGCCGCCTCGGTCGGGACACAAACGGCTTCGAAGTGGGTGTGCGCGAGACCCCGTCCGACCGACCGCAGCGCAGCCACCTTCGTTCGACCACGCCGGACGCCAGCCGCTCTACGAAGTCGTGCGCCGCAGCCGTGAAGCGTGGAGTCGGAGTCTTCGCGCTGCCGCGAGCGTATTCAACCCCACTTCGGCGTTAACATCTGAACGTCGACGGCCGCTGCAGTTGAAGGCTTGGAACCGAGGGAAGGCGCTGCCGGCTAAGAGACGTCGACTTGCGAACCCTCGTCGAAATCCGTCACACATCATCGACTTATTCCTCAATCGTCCTTCGCCGTCGTTGCTGAGCTGCAGGTTGGAGTCCTCAGTCGCCGGAATCACGAGCCGCCTTCGTCTCCGTCGTTTCGGCAGTGAACCGTTTTTACGCACAAAGCTTGGGTCGGCTGGTTTGGTTCCTTTTTGACCGGTTTTGTTGGAGATAGGGCCGGTTCTGAATAGATCGGCTCACGAGCTTTGCAGATCTGGCTCCCACGCTCCGAAAGGCGCAACGACGCGCCGCCGCCCTGCCTCCACGCGCCGCCGTGCTCCGGCCACGCGCCGCCGCTCGCCGGAGCTGCTCCGGTCCACCTGTTTTGATTCCCCGAGTTCGTTTTCAGCCTCCGGTTGGGTAATTTCGCTTGTTTATTACTCGATATCCCAACTAATTTCAATGTAGACTCTAAGTTATACTTATTTTAACTAATTAGGGGATTGGTGAAATGGAATTAGGGATCCGGCGTACTAATCACGAGTGTGATGAACACTGAGTTAGGAGCGGAGCATGAGGAGTTTTAAGCGAAGGCTTTGGTAAGGGACTTTGTGCCGAATCCTTTTAAATGGGATTAAAGAAAACGAACTTCAATATTTTATGTGAAATTAGTACGATATTTTACTTAAAAGGATTTAATGATTTTTATAAGAGAATATCCCGAGATTTTATGTGAAAATACTTTGATATTCTATGAGAAGATATCTCAATAATTTATGCGAGAATAATCTAGTATTTTATGCGAGAATATCTTTGTATTTTATGTAAGGATATTCCAATTATTTCACGTGAGGATAGTACGAGATTATCTATGAGAATATTGCATGATTTTTGTCTACGCGAGTATTACGCCCTATCTGATGTGAAAAGTCATGATTTGCATATCGATGATAATGGTTGTGGCATGTACATTATAGTTATGATGAATGATGGGACCTCATGCATGTTATGTATGTCATGAAATGAATTAATGAAAAGTGTGGACATTGGTCTCCTGAGAGCATTATGTGCATGGTCAAACATGCAATCTGAGACCCCATGGGTCAAATTACAGTGTCATGAGGGGACTCAAATTATTACAGAGTGCATGAGGGACTCAAATTATTACAGAGTGCATGAGGACTCAAAATGAAATGACTCAGGATGACCAGTCGGCCACACAAATAAAAAGGAAGTCATGGATTAAAGACCTGACAATATGAGAAAGTTTTAGGTCCCGCATATGTACATTTCGAACAAGTTTAAAGTCATGATTGTATGTGTATGCATATCCCAAACCTCGGTAACGAGGTCACTTACTGGGTATTGTTTTACAATACTCACCCTTTCTTTTAAAAAATGTTTTCAGGTAAGGCCAAGGACGTGCAGGGCGAGTGACGGAGGCGCGTTACTAGAGCCATGGGAATAGACATGTTTTCCGCACATTTCTTTTATAACTGATGTTGTTCCTTTATGTTTTTGAAATCTAAATTTACTTTCTGATTTTAAAACAGGCCATGTTAAACTCTCCTCTCTTATCTGCTTTTAAACGTTTTATTTGGGATCCCTAAAGACAAATTATTTTAATTGGAGGTTTATTAAAGATCTTTTTATCTCTTCGCCTACAAATGCATGCATGTGTAGTAATGTCCCTAAGAGTTTAGTCATTGAAAAGTAGGGGCGTTACAATGACCACCGAAAACGATTATTAAAAGCTTTTCTCACTTCATTTGTACATAATGTTCTTAAGGGTCTTCACTTTTTCCATTGAAAGAATAACTAGAAAATAAATTTTAAACATAAACACAGTAACTAATAGGAGGTAAACGTATTTGTTCGAAAAGTCGTATGAATTTTTTTTATTCAAAAAATGAACTAATCTCCATAAAAAATCTACTATCCACACTATTTTATCACGTAATAACGAACGTCTCAAGACTTGGTTGTTGTCTGCTTAAAATGAACTTTTTAGGGTTTAAGCGCATAGTAAATTGGGTTAGAGACATAAAGTAGAGTCTTGTGATCTTGAAGCTTTTGGTTTTTTTTTTAATCAAATTAGGTGTCAATTACTAACTTTAAAATTTTTTTATGAAGAAAACTAATATTTTCTAGTAGCTAAAAATTTTAAAAAATATACTAAAGGGTTATTTAATCTCTAAAAATAGGGTTGACGTTATCTACCGAAAAATATTCGAGAACTTCCAGAGGTAACTAATACCACCAAAAATCATTATTAAAATTTAATCTCGCTTCATTTATACATTTTATTCTGAAGGTTCTTCACTTTTTCCAATAAAAGAATAAATAGGAAAATAATTTAAAGAGGTTGTTTAATCTCTAAAAATAGGGTTGAAGTTATCAATTTTAAAATATCCGAAAACTTCCGGAGAGCACTATGACCACCGAAAACGATTATTAAAAGCTCTTCTCACTTCATTTGTACATAATGTTCTTAAGGGTCTTCACTTTTTCCATTGAAAGAATAAATAGAAAATAAATTTTAAACATAAACACAGTAACTAATAGGAGGTAAATGTATTTGTTCGAAAAGTCGTATGATTTTTTTTTTATTCAAAAAATGAACTAATCTCCATAAAAAATCTACAATCCACACTATTTTATCACGTAATAATGAACGTCTCAATACTTGGTTGTTGTCTGCTTAAAATGAACTTTTTAGGGTTTAAGCACATAGTAAATTGGGTTAGAGGCATAAAGTAGAGTCTTGTGATCTTGAAGCTTTTGGTTTTTTTTTTAATCAAATTAGGTGAAAATTACTAATTTTAAAATTTTTTTATGAAGAATACTAATATTTTCTAGTAGCTAAAAATTTTAAAAAATATATTATAAGGTTATTTAATCTCTAAAAATAGGGTTGATGTTATCTACTGAAAAATATTCGAGAACTTCCGGAGCTCACTAAAACCACCAAAAATCATTATTAAAATTTAATCTCACTTCATTTATACATTTTATTCTGAAGGTTCTTCACTTTTTCCAATAAAAAAATAAATAGGAAAATAATTTAAAGAGGTTGTTTAATCTCTAAAAATAGGGTTGAAGTTATCAATTGTAAAACTTCCGGAGAGCAATATGACCACCGAAAACAATTATTAAAAGCTCTTCTCACTTCATTTGTACATAATGTTCTTAAGGGTCTTCACTTTTTCAATTGAAAGAATAAATAGAAAATAAATTTTAAACATAAACACAGTAACTAATAGGAGGTAAATGTATTTGTTCGAAAAGTCGTATGAATTTTTTTATTCAAAAAATGAACTAATCTCCATAAAAATCTACAATCCACACTATTTTATCACGTAATAATGAACGTCTCAAGACTTGGTTGTTATGTCCTTTAAAATGAACTTTTTAGGGTTTAAGCGCATAGTAAATTGGGTTAGAGGCATAAAGTAGAGTCTTGTGATCTTGAAGCTTTTGCTTTTTTTTTTTTAATCAAATTAGGTGTCAATTACTAACTTTAAAACTTTTTTATGAAGAATACTAATATTTTCTAGTAGCTAAAAATTTAAAAAATATATATATATTAAAAGGTTATTTAATCTATAAAAATAGGGTTGACGTTATCTACCGAAAAATATTCGAGAACTTCCAGAGGTAACTAAAACCACCAAAAATCATTATTAAAATTTAATCTCACTTCATTTATACATTTTATTCTGAAGGTTCTTTACTTTTTCCAATAAAAGAATAAATAGGGAAATAATTTAAAGAGGTTGTTTAATCTCTAAAAATAGGGTTGAATTTATCAATTGTAAAATATCCGAAAACTTTCGGAGAGCACTATGACCACCGAAAACGATTATTAAAAGCTCTTCTCATTTCATTTGTACATAATGTTCTTAAGGGTCTTCACTTTTTCCATTGAAAGAATAAATAGAAAAATAAATTTTAAACATAAACACAGTAACCAATAGGAGGTAAATGTATTTGTTCGAAAAGTCGTATGAATTTTTATTATTCAAAAAATGAACTAATCTCCATAAAAAATCTACAATCTACACTATTTTATCACGTAATAACGAACGTCTCAAGACTTGGTTGTTGTCTGCTTAAAATGAACTTTTTAGGGTTTAAGTGCATAGTGAAATGGGTTAGAGGCAAAAAGTAAAGTCTTGTGATCTTGAAGCTTTTGGTTTTTTTTTTAATCAAATTAGGTGTCAATTACTAACTTTAAATTTTTTTTATGAAGAATACTAATATTTTCTAGTAGCTAAAAATTTTAAAAAAATATTAAAAGGTTATTTAATCTCTAAAAATAGGATTGACGTTATCTACTGAGAAATATTCGAGAACTTCCGGAGCGCACTAAACCACACAAATCATTATTAAAATTTAATCTCACTTCATTTATACATTTTATTCTGAAGGTTCTTCACTTTTTCCAATAAAAGAATAAATAGGGAGATAATTTAAAGAGGTTGTTTAATCTCTAAAAATAGGGTTGAAGTTATCAATTGTAAAATATCCGGAAACTTCTGGAGAGCAATATGACCACCAAAAACGATTATTAAAAGCTTTTCTCACTTCATTTGTACATAATGTTCTTAAGGGTCTTCACTTTTTCCATTGAAAGAATAAATAGAAAATGAATTTTAAACATAAACACAGTAACTAATAGGAGGTAAATGTGTTTGTTTGAAAAGTCGTATGAATTTTTTTTAATTCAATATAAAATGAACTAATCTCCATAAGAAATCTACAATCCATACTTTTTTATCACGTAATAACTAACGTCTAAAGACTTGGTTGTTGTCTGCTTAAAATGAACCTTTTAGAGTTTAAGCGCATAGTGAAATGGGTTAGAGGCAAAAAGTAGAGTCTAGTGATCTTGAAGCTTTTGGTTTTTTTTTTTTTTAATCAAATTAGGTGTCAATTACTAACTTTAAAAATTTTATAAAGAATACTAATATTTTTTAGTAGGTAAAAATTTAAAAAATATATTAAAGGGTTATTTAATCTCTAAAAATAGGGTTGACGTTATCTACCGAAAAATATTCGAGAACTTCCGGAGAGCACTAAAACCACCGAAAATGATTATTAAAATTTAATCTCACTTAATTTATACATTTTATTCTGAAGGTTCTTCACTTTTGCCAATAAAAGAATAAATAGGGAAATAATTTAAGCGCATAGTAAATTGGGTTAGAGGCAATTTACTATGCGCTTAAATTATTTAAGGTTTAAGCGCATAGTAAATTGGGTTAGAAATTTTATGAGGAAATAATTTAAAAAGGTTGGTTAATCTCTAAAAATAGGGTTGAAGTTATCAATTGTAAAATATTTGGGAACTTCCGGAGAGCACTATGACCACCGAAAACGATTATTAAAAGCTTTTCTCACTTCATTTGTACATAATGTTCCTAAGGGTCTTCACTTTTTCCATTGAAAGAATAAATAGAAAATGAATTCAAACATAAACAAAGTAACTAATAGAAGGTAAATGTATTTGTTCGAAAAGTCGTATGAATTTTTTTTTATTCAAAACATGAACTAATCCCCATAAAAAATCTTCCATCCACACTATTTTATCACGTAATAACGAAGAACTAGAGACTTGGTTGTTGTCTGCTCAAAATGTACTTTTTAGGGTTTAAGCGTATAGTAAATTGGGTTAGAGGCAAAAAGTGGAGGCTTGTGATCTTGAAACTTTTGGTTTTTTTTTTTAATCAAATTAGGTGTCAATTACTTACTTTAAAATTTTTTATGAAGAATACTATTATTTTCTAGTAGCTAAAAATTTTAAAAAATATATTAAAATGTTATTTAATCTCTAAAAATAGGGTTGACGTTATCTACCGAAAAATATTCGAGAACTTCCGGAGACACTAAAACCACCAAAAATGATTATTAAAAATTAATCTCACTTCATTTATACATTTTATTCTGAAGGTTCTTCACTTTTTCCAATAAAAGAATAAATAGGAAAATAATTTAAAGAGGTTGTTTAATATCTAAAAATAGGGTTGAAGTTATCAATTGTAAAATATCCGGTAACTTTCAGAGAGCACTATGACCACCGAAAACGATTATTAAAAGCTCTTCTCACTTCATTTGTACATAATGTTCTTAAGGGTCTTCACTTTTTCCATTGAAAGAATAAATAGAAAATGAATTTTAAACATAAACACAGTAACTAATAGGAGGTAAATGTATTTGTTTGAAAAGTCGTATGAATTTTTTTTATTCAAAAAATGAACTAATCTCCATAAAAAATCTACAATCCACACTAGTTTATCACGTAATAATGAACGTCTCAAGACTTGGATTTTGTCTGCTTAAAATGAACTTTTTAGGGTTTCAGCGCATAGTAAATTGGGTTAGAGGCATAAAGTAGAGTCTTATGATCTTGAAACTTTTGGTTTTTTTTTTAATCAAATTAGGTGTCAATTACTAACTTTAAAATTTTTTATGAATAATGCTAATATTTTTTAGTAGCTAAAAATTTAAAAAAATATATTAAAGGGTTATTTAATCTCAAAGTTGAGAATCGACAATGCGTTGTCTCAAAGTTGGTTGTACAGTTAACTGAGCTAATTGTGTCGTGATCTTCCCTACTAGTACTGCAATTTCAGCTCGTACAAATTCCGTCTCATGCTTCCACTCCACTCACGAAGAAACTCGTCTTTGAAGTATGAAGTGGCTTTCTACTGAGGGCATCAGCCACGACATTAGTTTTACCGGGGTGGTATTGAATATCTATGTCGTAATCCTTCACTAATTCCAACCATCTTCGTTGCCTCATGTTTAATTCTTTACGGGTGAACAAATACTTGAGACTTTTATGATCTCAGAAAAATCTGAATTTTTACGCCATATAAGTAATGTCTCCGGATCTTTAGTGCAAAGACTCTGCGCTAGTTTCTAAGTCATGGGTTGGATAATTTCTCTCGTGCGTCTTCAGTTGTCGGGATGCATAGGCTATTACTTTACCGTGCTGCATTAATACACAGCCCAAACCTTTCTTAGAAGCGTCACTGTAGACTACAAAGCTTCCTGTTCCCTCGGGGACTGTAAGAATCGGAGCTGACACAAACCTACGCTTGAGTTCCTGGAAACTCGCCTCACAAGTGTCATCCCAAACAAATGCGTTACCTTTGCGCGTCAGCTGAGTCATGGGCATGGCTATCTTGGCGAAATCCGGCACGAAACGTCTATAGTATCCTGCAAAACCCAGAAAATTACGTACCTCTGTGACGGTGGTCGGACGAGGCCACTGCGTGACTGCTTCCACTTTCGCTGGATCAATAGAGACTCCTGCCTCGGACTCCACATGTCCCAAGAAGGATACCTGCCTGAGCCAGAATTCGCACTTGGAAAATTTTGCATACAACTTATTCTCTCTCAGCGTGAATAAAACTTTCCTCAGGTGCCTTTCATGATCTTCATCACATTTGGAGTATATCAGAATGTCATCAATAAACACAGTCACGAACGTGTCTAAAAACTCCTTGAATAGTCGGTTCATCAAGTCCATGAAAGCGGCAGGGGCGTTGGTCAAACCAAAAGGCATCACTGTGAACTCGTAATGTCCATACGCGATCTGAACGCTGTCTTGGGAATGTCTTCCTCACTGATTCTTAACTGGTGATAGCCTGATCTCAGGTCAATCTTGGAAAACACCGCTGCTCCCTGCAACTGGTCGAACAAATCATCTATTCTAGGAAGAGGGTACTTATTCTTGATCGTATCCTTGTTCACCTCTCGGTAATCTATACACAGACGCATGGATCCGTCTTTCTTTTTCACAAACAACACAGGGGCTCCCCAAGGCGAAACGCTAGGGCGTATAAATCCCTTATCTAGTAAGTCCTGTAACTGTAGTTTAAGTTCTTTCAACTCTGTCGGTGCCATTCTGTACGGTGCCTTGGATATCGGAGTTGTCCCTGACTCCAACCCTATGTTAAAGTCCACCTCCCTGACCGGAGGTACTCCTGGGAGGTCCTCGGGGAAGACGTCTGGAAATTCATTCACCACTTGTACCGACGACACTGAGATCTCCGTACACCTCGCATCTACTATACAAGCTAAGACGCCCCAAGCTCCCCGATGTAATAACTTCCTGGCCTTAAGGGCAGTAATTACCTTAGGCCTACCTCCCGCTAGCGTGCCTCAGAACTCAGAACTAGGTTGGTCGGGAGGAGTGAACACTACCTCCTTCCCGGCGATCAATGCAAGCATGGTTCTGAGCTAACCAGTCCATACCCAATATCACATCAAAGTCGGTCATGTCTAAGACTACTAGGTTTACTTCTAACTCATGATCTGTGATAGTCACACTACCATCTTTGACTTTCATGGTGGCTAACAAATTTATCCCCGCAGGAGTGGAAACAGACAAAGCATGTTGTAACTGTTCTAACTCTAACTCAGCTTGACTCACGAAGGATGCAGAAATAAAAGAATGAGTAGAGCGAGAATCAAATAATTCAAAGGCAAGGTGCCCAAGTAATGGGAGTGTACACCAGAACACACGAGTCTGTGCCTCGACGCTCTTACTTGTGCTCGCATAAGCTCTTCCCCGTGTATTACTAGCTTGGCTTGGCGGCCCCACTATTGGTAACCTGAGGTTGGCTAGCACTGGCTTGGCTCGGACAGCTATTAGCTCGGTGTCCTTCTTTTCCACATCTGAAACATACTCCGGTCCGGGCCAAACACTTACCCCAATGTTGTCTACCACAGTCTTTGCATTGTGGCTTGTCTCCACTGTTAGCTCCTGTCCTGTTGAACTGTGGTTTCGCCCCCGAACTCGCACGAAAGTTTCCTGGTCTATGCGGCGTACGTTGGGGGCGCTGCGAGCTTGAATTTGCCTGCTCCCATTTCCTCTTCTGATTTGACAGGGGTTGCCCCGGGTTAGCCACTACCTCATGGACAGTCTGTGTCTGCACCCAAATCAACTCTGCCACTCTCACTGCGGAGGCGTAATCTGGGGGTGCTAGTGCCTGTATGAAGCCTCGAATATTTTCATCCAGACCCATAACGAAACGCTCTGTTTTCTTCGCCTCAGTGTCTACTAACTCGGGGACAAAACGTGACAAACGGGTGAATTCCCTCTCGTATACCTCAACTGCCCTCCTGTTCTGACTAAGCTGTAAGAATTCCACCTGCTTCCTATAACGAGCTGCGACAGGGTAAAATTTTCGCCAGAATGCTTCCTTAAATAAATTCCAGGTAATTGTCTCTCCGCTGGCGACTATGGTTCCCTGAGCGGACTCCCACCATAAGTAAGCGTCGTCTCTCAACATGAAGGTTGCACAAGACACTCTCTGATCCTCAGGACAGTTCATCAGTCTGAAAATGGTCTCGATGGAGGACAACCATAACTCAGCCACAGTGGGGTCATTAGAAGACCCATCAAAAGATCTGGGATCATATTTCCTGAAATCCTTCAGATAACGGGACTCCAGAGTTGCATCATTCCGAACCTGACTTGTTTGGGCCAGCTGAGTGGCTACTGTAGCTCGCACTAGGGTCTGCATAGCCTCCACCATCATGGTCATGACACTAGGGTTTCCTTGATCCGCCATTGGGGCGACTGCAGGTGCATCCTCTTGGCGATCTGGTTGGTCCTGGGGGAGATCTGGCACGGGTGGAGTAATCTCTTCCTGTTCCAGTGGTAGTTCTGGTTGGGTGTTAACGTTTCCTCCTGTCCTCCGACCCCTACCACGTCCTCTACCTCTCCCTCGGCCTCTAGGTGGCATTTTTTGTCAGTACTACAATGCAGAGAGTTTCTAACTTAGTTTTCCTCATTTTTAAACCGTAAAATAGGATCACCTTTAGGGTTTAAATTCATTTATATTCACAATACAGAATTACATCATAATCATTGGCTTAGTTTATAAATTACAAGAACGTACCTGGCGGTGACCGGAACGCGTTACTCAACCATGGGAACTACTCTGTGCTTACTCTGTAAGCATGTCTCTGAAACCCCAAACCTAGGGCTCACGATACCAACCTATAACGCCCTACTATTTTGTAACTATAACTCCTAGGGACACTACTACACATGCATGCATTCTTAGGCCAAAACACATAAAACAATCTTTAAATTTCCATTGTAGCAAAATTATCCTTAGGGATCCCGATGAAAACGTCAAAACATTTAAAAGAACAGTTTAAACTTGGCCTACTTAAAATCCTAAAAATAAAATTTGAACTTCGAAATCATAAAACGACAACATCAGTTATTAAGGAAAAATGCGGAAAACATGACTATCCCCATGGTTTTGACAACGCGCCTCCTTCACTCGCCCCGTACGTCCTTGGTCTTACCCGAAAAATATTTTAAAATAAAAGGGTGAGTCTTGCAATACAATACCAGTAAGTGACCTCGCTCACGGTTTTGGGACATGCACACACATACAATCATGACTTTTAAACTTGGTTAAAATATTCATATGTGGGACCTAACACTTTCTCGTATCAAACGTGACTGTAATACATGACTTCCTTTTTCCTTTGAATGGCTAATTGGTCATCCTGAGTCATTTCATTTTGAGTCCCTCACAGACCCCTATAAGTATTTGAGTTCCTCACAGACCCCTATAAGTGTTTTGAGTCCCTCACAGACCCCTGTATGGATTGAGTCCCTCACAGACCCCTATAAGCTTGACCCATAGGGTCTCTAATGCATGTTTGACCATGCATACAATGAACTCAGGAGACCAATTTCCACATTTTAATTCAAATCATTTTATGGCATACAGAACATGCATGAGGTCCCATCATCTAACGTGACTATAATGCACATATCATGAAGCAATGACACTAATATGCAACTTATAACTTTTCACAACTTTTTGAAAATAATAACTTTAAACTTGATCGATTTCGTACTTTCAATAACAGAAAACTTTCGTATAAAACCATGAAATAGTCTCACATAAAATACTGAAAAACTCTCAAATAAAATAATGGACTACTTTCGGATTATTCCCACATAAAATAATAGACTATATTTGCATAAAATACTGATATGCTCTCACATAAAATCATGAAACATTTTCATGTAAAATAACGAGCTAATTTCACATAAAATAATGAAGGTCGTTTTCTTTAATCCTATTTAGAAAAGTTCGGCACAAGGTCCCTTACCTTAGTTTAACCACCAAAAATCATTATTAAAATTTAATCTCACTTCATTTATACATTTTATTCTGAAGGTTCTTCACTTTTTTCAATAAAAGAATAAATAGGGAAATAATTTAAAGAGGTTGTTTAATCTCTAAAAATAGGGTTGAATTTATCAATTGTAAAATATCCGGAAACTTCCGGAGAGCACTATGACCACCGAAAACGATTATTAAAATCTCTTCTCACTTCATTTGTACATAATGTTCTTAAGGGTCTTCACTTTTTCCATGGAAAGAATAAATATGAAATAAATTTTAAACATAAACACAGTAACTAATAGGAGGTAAATGTATTTGTTCGAAAAGTCGTATGAATTTTTTTTATTCAAAAAATGAACTAATCTCCATAAAAAAACTACAAACCACACTATTTTATCACGTAATAACGAACGTCTCAAGACTTGGTTGTTGTCTGCTTAAAATGAACTTTTTAGGGTATAAGCGCATAGTAAATTGGGTTAGAGGCATAAAGTAGAGTCTTGTGATCTTGAAGCTTTTGGTTTTTTTTTTTTAATCAAATTAGGTGTCAATTACTAACTTTAAAACTTTTTTATGAAGAATACTAATATTTTCTAGTAGCTAAAAGTTTTAAAAAATATATTATAAGGTTATTTAATCTCTAAGAATAGGATTGACGTTATCTACCGAAAAATATTCTTGAACTTCCAGAGGTAACTAAAACCACCAAAAATCATTATTAAAATTTAATCTCACTTCATTTATACATTTTATTCTGAAAGTTCTTCACTTTTTCAAATAAAAGAATAAATAGGGAAATAATTTAAAGAGGTTGTTTAATCTCTAAAAATATGGTTGAATTTATCAATTGTAAAATATCCGAAAACATCTGGAGCGCACTATGACGACCGAAAACGATTATTAAAAGCTCTTCTCACTTCATTTGTACATAATGTTCTTAAGGGTCTTCACTTTTTCCATTGAAAGAATAAATAGAAATAAATTTTAAACATAAACACAGTAACTAATAGGAGGTAAATGTATTTGTTCGAAAAGTCGTATGAATTTTTTTTATTCAAAAAATGAACTAATCTCCATAAAAAATCTACAATCCACACTATTTTATCACGTAATAACGAACGTCTCAAGACTTGGTTGTTGTCTGCTTAAAATGAACTTTTTAGGGTTTAAGCGCATAGTAAATTGGGTTAGAGGCATAAAGTAGAGTCTTGTGATCTTGAAGCTTTTGGTTTTTTTTTTTTAATCAAATTAGGTGTCAATTACTAACTTTAAAACTTTTTTATGAAGAATACTAATATTTTCTAGTAGCTAAAAGTTTTAAAAAATATATTATAAGGTTATTTAATCTCTAAAAATAGGATCGACGTTATCTACCGAAAAATATTCGAGAACTTCCAGAGGTAACTAAAACCACCAAAAATCATAATTAAAATTTAATCTCACTTCATTTATACATTTTATTCTGAAGGTTCTTCACTTTTTCCAATAAAAGAATAAATAGGGAAATAATTTAAAGAGGTTGTTTAATCTCTAAAAATAGGGTTGAATTTATCAATTGTAAAATATCCGAAAACTTCCAGAGAGCACTATGACCACCGAAAACGATTATTAAAAGTTCTTCTCACTTCATTTGTACATAATGTTCTTAAGGGTCTTCACTTTTTCCATTGAAAGAATAAATAGAAAATAAATTTTAAACATAAACACAGTAACTAATAGGAGGTAAATGTATTTGTTCGAAAAGTCGTATGAAATTTTTTTATTCAAAAAATGAACTAATCTCCATAAAAAATCTACAATCCACACTATTTTATCACGTAATAATGAACGTCTCAAGACTTGGTTGTTGTCTGCTTAAAATGAACTTTTTAGGGTTTAAGCGCATAGTGAAATGGGTTAGAGGCATAAAGTAGAGTCTTGTGATCTTGAAGCTTTTGTTTTTTTTTTTTAATCAAATTAGGTGTCAATTACTAACTTTAAAATTTTTTATGAAGAATACTAATATTTTCTAGTAGCTAAAAATTTTAAAAAATATATTAAAAGGTTATTTAATCTCTAAAAATAGGGTGGACGTTATCTACCGAAAAATATTCGAGAACTTCCGGAGCTCACTAAAACCACAAAAAATCATTATTAAAATTTAATCTCACTTCATTTATACATTTTATTCTGAAGGTTCTTCACTTTTTCTAATAAAAGAATAAATAGGGAAATAATTTAAAGAGGTTGTTTAATCTCTAAAAATAGGGTTGAATTTATCAATTGTAAAATATCCGGAAACTTCCGGAGAGCACTATGACCACCGAAAACGATTATTAAAAGCTCTTCTCACTTCATTTGTACATAATGTTCTTAAGGGTCTTCACTTTTTCCATTGAAAGAATAAATAGAAAATAAATTTTAAACATAAACACAGTAACTAATAGGAGGTAAATGTATTTGTTCGAAAAGTCGTATGAATTTTTTTTATTCAAAAAATGAACTAATCTCCATAAAAATTCTACAATCCACACTATTTTATCACGTAATAATGAACGTCTCAAGACTTGGTTGTTGTCTGCTTAAAATGAACTTTTTAGGGTTTAAGCGCATAGTGAAATGGGTTAGAGGCATAAAGTAGAGTCTTGTGATCTTGAAACTTTTGGTTTTTTTTTTAATCAAATTAGGTGTCAATTACTAACTTTAAAACTTTTTTATGAAGAATACTAATATTTTCTAGTAGCTAAAAATTTTAAAAAATATATTAAAAGGTTATTTAATCTCTAAAAATAGGGTTGACGTTATCTACCGAAAAATATTCGAGAACTTCCAGAGAGGTAACTAAAACCACAAAAATCATTATTAAAATTTAATCTCACTTCATTTATACATTTTATTCTGAAGGTTCTTCACTTTTTCCAATAAAAGAATAAATAGGGAAATAATTTAAAGAGGTTGTTTAATCTCTAAAAATAGGGTTGAATTTATCAATTGTAAAATATCCGGAAACTTCCGGAGAGCACTATGACCACCGAAAACGATTATTAAAAGCTCTTCTCACTTCATTTGTACGTAATGTTCTTAAGGGTCTTCACTTTTTCCATTGAAAGAATAAATAGAAAATAAATTTTAAACATAAACAGCGTAACTAATAGGAGGTAAATGTATTTGTTCAAAAAGTCGTATGAATTTTTTTATTCAAAAAATGAACTAATCTCCATAAAAAATCTACAATCCACACTATTTTATCACGTAATAATGAACGTCTCAAGACTTAGTTGTTGTCTGCTTAAAATCAACTTTTTAGGGTTTAAGCGCATAGTGAAATGGGTTAGAGGCATAAAGTAGAGTCTTGTGATCTTGAAGCTTTTGTTTTTTTTAATCAAATTAGGTGTCAATTACTAACTTTAAAATTTTTTATGAAGAATACTAATATTTTCTAGTAGCTAAAAATTTTAAAAAATATATTAAAAGGTTATTTAATCTCTAAAAATAGGGTTGACGTTATCTCACAAAAATATTCGAGAACTTCCTGAGCTCACTAAAACCACCAAAAATCATTATTAAAATTTAATCTCACTTCATTTATACATTTTATTCTGAAGGTTCTTCACTTTTTCCAATAAAAAATAATAAATAGGGAAATAATTTAAAGAAGTTGTTTAATCTCTAAAAATAGGGTTGAATTTATCAATTGTAAAATATCCTAAACTTCCGGAGAGCACTATGACCACCAAAAAACGATTATTAAAACCTCTTCTCACTTCATTTGTACATAATGTTATTAAGGGTCTTCACTTTTTCCATTGAAAGAATAAATAGAAAATAAATTTTAAACATAAACACAGTAACTAATAGGAGGTAAATGTAATTGTTCGAAAAGTCGTATGAATTTTTTTTATTCAAAAAATGAACTAATCTCCATAAAAAATTTACAATCCACACTATTTTATCACGTAATAATGAACGTCTCAAGACTTGGTTGTTGTCTGCTTAAAATGAACTTTTTAGGGTTTAAGCGCATAGTGAAATGGGTTAGAGGCATAAAGTAGAGTCTTGTGATCTTGAAGCTTTTGTTTTTTTTTTTAATCAAATTAGGTGTCAATTGCTAACTTTAAAATTTTTTTAGGAAGAATACTAATATTTTCTAGTAGCTAAAAATTTTAAAAAATATATTAAAAGGTTATTTAATCTCTAAAAATAGGGTTGACGTTATCTACCGAAAAATATTCGAGAACTTCCAGAGGTAACTAAAACCACAAAAAATCATTATTAAAATTTAATCTCACTTCATTTATACATTTTATTCTGAAGGTTCTTCACTTTTTCCAATAAAAGAATAAATAGGGAAATAATTTAAAGAGGTTGTTTAATCTCTAAAAATAGGGTTGAATTTATCAATTGTAAGATATCCGGAAACTTCCGGAGAGCATTATGACCACCGAAAACGATTAGTAAAACCTCTTCTCACTTCATTTGTACATAATGTTCTTAAGGGTCTTCACTTTTTCCATTGAAAGAATAAATAGAAAATAAATTTTAAACATAAACACAGTAACTAATAGGAGGTAAATGTATTTGTTCGAAAAGTCGTATGAATTCTTTTTATTCAAAAAATGAACTAATCTCCATAAAAAATCTACAATCCATACTATTTTATCACGTAATAATGAACGTCTCAAGACTTGGTTGTTGTCTGCTTAAAATGAACGTTTTAGGGTTTAAGCGCATAGTGAAATGGGTTAGAGGCATAAAGTAGAGTCTTGTGATCTTGAAGCTTTTGTTTTTTTTTTTAATCAAATTAGGTGTCAATTACTAACTTTAAAATTTTTTTATGAAGAAAACTAATATTTTCTAGTAACTAAAAATTTTAAAAAATATATTAAAGGGTTATTTAATCTCTAGAAATAGGGTTGACGTTATCTACCGAAAAATATTCGAGAACTTCCGGAAGTAACTAAAACAACCGAAAATGATTATTAAAATTTAATCTCACTTCATTTATACATTTTATTCTGAAGGTTCTTCACTTTTTCCAATAAAAGAATAAATAGGAAAATAATTTAAAGAGGTTGTTTAATCTCTAAAAATAGGGTTGAAGTTATCAATTGTAAAATATCCGGAAACTTCCGGAGAGCACTATGACCACCGAAAACGATTATTAAAAGCTCTTCTCACTTCATTTGTACATAATGTTCTTAAGGGTCTTCACTTTTTCCATTGAAAGAATAAATAGAAAATAAATTTTAAACATAAACATAGTAACTAATAGGAGGTAAATGTATTTGTTCGAAAAGTCGTATGAATTTTTTTTGTTCAAAAAATGAACTAATCTCCATAAAAAATCTACAATCCACATTATTTTATCACGTAATAATGAACGTCTCAAGACTTGGTTGTTGTCTGCTTAAAATGAACTTTTTAGGGTTTAAGCGCATAGTGAAATGGGTTAGAGGCATAAAGTAGAGTCTTGTGATCTTGAAGCTTTTGTTTTTTTTTAATCAAATTAGGTGTCAATTACTAACTTTAAAATTTTTTTATGAAGAAAACTAATATTTTCTAGTAGCTAAAAATTTTAAAAAATATATTAAAGGGTTATTTAATCTCTAAAAATAGGGTTGACGTTATCTACCGAAAAATATTCGAGAACTTCCGGAAGTAACTAAAACAACCGAAAATGATTATTAAAATTTAATCTCACTTCATTTATACATTTTATTCTGAAGGTTCTTCACTTTTTCCAATAAAAGAATAAATAGGGAAATAATTTAAAGAGGTTGTTTAATCTCTAAAAATAGGGTTGAAGTTATCAATTGTAAAATATCCGAAAACTTCCGAAGAGCACTATGACCACCGAAAACGATTATTAAAAGCTCTTATCACTTCATTTGTACATAATGTTCTTAAGGGTCTTCACTTTTTCCATTGAAAGAATAAATAGAAAATAAATTTTAAACATGTAACGCCCCTACTTTTTATAACATAAATTTCTAGGGACATTACTACTCATGCATGCATTCGAGGCCTTAACTGACTTTAAAATAAGTAAAAGTTGATAAATAAAAATCAATTATATTTGGGATCCCATAGAAATACAAAAAAAACGTTTACAAGAAACATAATTAAGTTCGGCCTCTAGTTTCAAAACTCTGTACTACATAAGCGGAAAACAATAATCATTTAAAATTCTTTCTAAATCATGGATGGGGAATTCATGACTCGGTTCCCATGGCTTCTGTAGCGCATCCATGCCACTCGCCTGGTATGCTCTCGACTTTACCTGAAAACATTTTAAAACAGAGAAAACACAACAAAGGTAGAGGGGTGAGTATTATAAAATACCCAGTAAGTGGGGGTTGGGAAATGCAAACACATGCATATGATTTTCCTTCAAATCTGACTTTTTAAACATGACTATTATTCGTGACTTTTAAAATCATAAAGCTTTCTGTAATGGGACCTAAAACTTTCTTTCATAAAATCATGACTTTTTCTCTTTGGCTATGCGTGGTCAATTGAGTCTACCTGAGTCTTTTCATTTTGAGTCCCTCACAGACCCTTTATAAGTTTGAGTCCCTCACAGACCCCTGTAGGTTTGAGTCCCTCACAGACCCCTATAAGTTTGAGTCCCTCACAGACCCCTGTAGGTTTGAGTCCCTCACAGACCCCTGTAATATTGACCCATAGGGTCTCTGATGCATGTTTTACCATGCATAAGTTCTCAGGAGACCAATTGCCACAGCCTACATGACATGTTCATATACATACAATATGCATGAGGTCCCATTATTCAATCAGATATACCTATACATTCATAATGATGCAACAATCATATAAATCATAAATCATAGCATGACTTTCAATCATAAATCATAAATGCGTTTGCAATTAAAATACGTATATATATCCAACACAGTGACAGATGTGCAAGATCTCAGATTACGTAACTATACATGATTGTATCAAAACTCGTTCCAAATACTTTGAAATCATTTCAGTTTGGGCTCTCTCAAACCCTTAAATCTTTTGGATTCATCTCCAGTCAAAGAGTGAAATACTTTTCTAAGATCTGTCTTTAGATAAATCTTGAAGTTCGTTCTTTTTAAACTAATACTTTCGGAAACATATTTACTTCCCTTTTGAAATAATTTATACAAAAATCCCTTACCTTAGCATAGCTTAAAACTCCTCAAGCTCCGATCCTAATTCAGTGTTCATCAATTCCTAATTCCATTTCATCAATTCCTTAATTAATTAACATAAGCACAACTTAGAGGCTACATAGCAATTAGTTGGAACATCAAGTAGTAATCAAGCGAAATTACCCAACCGGAGGCTGAAAACGAACTCGGGGAATCAAAACGGGTGAACCGGAAGTAGCTCCGGCGAGCGGCGGCGCGTGTGGCGGCCGACGGCGCGTGAAGTGCGGCGCGTCTCGGCAGGTGGAACTTAGATCCGGACAGCTCGTGAGACGATCTATTCAGAACCAACTAGGGAACTTCAAAAACCGACCATAAAACTGATGAACCGGTCAACCCAAAGTGACAGTTTGGTTCGAGCGATTTCGCCCCACTGCGATTCACGCGGCTCGAGATTGTGATTCCGCGGCTCGATCGCTCAACAAAGGCCTTCGCAAGGAGTAACGTGGTGGGGATTGGTCGACGGTCGAACGCTCGGCGGTAGTCACGGCTCGCGAGCATTGGTGGGCGGCCGAAATCGTGGGTAGCTTCGGTTACGTGAGTCGACCTGAGGAGTTTGTCAACTGGCTGGACACGAATGCTACGAACATCGGCGGCATGCTCGTCTCTGTCGGTGTGACGCAAAAGAAGCCGTGCAGCTGCAATGGTGTCCTCGCCGGCGGTTCGTGGGTTGAAGGAAGGGAAGTTGTCGACTACTACATGTGAAAGGGGAGGAGAAAGTGGCTTCCTTGGGGGGCGTGAAAACAAAAGGGCAATTGTTTGACCAATTAGAATCCCTAATTCTCTTTTTCTTCTTTTCTCTAAAGTACCCTTCATTTTAGAGAAAACTACAACAATGCCCTTCTTCTCTAAAATCACAACTTTTCCTTAAAGCTTAATTAAAACTTCAAATCCTTTAATTCTCTTAGTTTCCACAAAGGACTAAATCAAACTATATATTCTAAGGCCCACTTGAATATTTTCCAATAAATAAATCAAAAGTACAACCTAAAGGGTACTTGAATAATCTGGGTCGTTACAACCTTCCCTCCTTAAGAACTTTCGTCCTCGAAAGTTTTCAATCTTGTACTAATTCGGACTAGCTCGCTTGCGCCTCCTCTACTTGGTTACAAAGAGTCCTTCGGTCCCTAAGCGAGAGTTTGCACTAGTTGCTTCTCAAGTGACACACTAGTGAATACGTATCATCCAACGGTCTCGTAACTTTAACTTGAGCTCCTTCTCCTCACTGGGGTCTTTCTATTAAGGCCTAATTAGCTGATAATCTTGACTCGAATTCTAAATTTGGAAAGTTCTAGATTCAATTTCTAAGGTAACTCAGGATATTTAGCTCGTATTTTCTTCTCTAGTCCTTTAATTAGTCTCTTCTGTCTTGTGATTTTAGAATGGAACTCTTTGCTAAAACGATTCCATTGTTGTTGAGCCTCAAAATCCCCTTTAAGGTTTCCTGCACCCTCTACTAGCATCCATTTCCAAGCATGACTCGATCATTCCGTCTGACCATCGTTTCCATAACTTTAACACATTTCTAAGAGATGTGACTTCAAGGATAGAGTTAGCAACTTTGTTCGGTTGTTCAAGACTCCCTACATAATTGGTTAGCCTCTCGCTACTCTCAACGACCTTTTAGTAAACGTTGCAATTATAACCTCACTCACATACTTAATTAACTTTGGGGCTTTCTATTGAAATCAATATCACGTTGAAAGCTTTAAGTTGTGGTAGGAGTAACTCAAACTTAGGTCTCCTTTGGTTGTCGACACATGAAATGTTCCATACAATTCTGTCAATCTTATTACAAGAATGCCCCGAAAATTTCGGCAGCATAACGGCATAACTACAACAATGCCAAAATTTTCTCTACACCTGTTTGATAGAAATTGCACTTCTAAAATCAGAAAACCAACCAATCATGCCTCCAAACTTCATTACAGATTACTCAGGGTTCAGAAACACACTATACACAGAAATGTTGAACAACCAAATATAAGTGAAACTAAGTTTCTTTAATTGTACGTAATGATTCTTTAAAGACAAGAAAATCTAACAATCAGATTGCGACATCAACTTTAAAACAAACTTTAAAAGAGTGTAATGAAATCCTCTTGACTTACCCTGCTTTAGAGTCTAAACAATTATAGGTTATCGCACTAAGTTACCCAATTTTCATTATAAGTTCTAGGAATTAGAATGACCCTTTTAAAACAAGTTATTCAAGATACCACTCGTACTCTATCGCTTTTAATCTTTCCTCGGCCTATAGCACAACGCAACAGTCATTCATATCACTCTCGTTTAAAAATAACTCAACCGATAACCATTTCGATCCTAAGCGCTCTCGCCGAAATGAAATTAATCTTTTAAAACTCATCCTCCCCTTAACTTCTGACTCCTTAAATAGCCTGATCAGGTGATCACTCGAATATAATGAAAATTTTCTTAACACCAATGGAATTGGATGCTTTATAATAGTATTCTCTACACTTCTTAACTGTTCCGACTCTTTTGTCATGAAACCCTAACGTTCAACTTCGCATACGAATAGTTCATTCAACGCCTCTAGACTTTGAACTTTTCAAGGACTACAATATTCCTCTGTTAAGGTTCTACTTGCGAACTTAGTTGTTCAAGGTTTCTTGAAAGACTTTCACCTCGTAATGTCTACTCTTTCCTTCACTTGTCCAAACTACTCCTTTTGATAACGCACAAGTGAGTCTTACTTTGACAAGGTTTCCGTTAAGCCTTACATCCTGAACTCGGACATTTCCTTTCTAACATCAAACACTTGAGGTTACATACCCGTCTTTTCTTAGCTTAACAAATTTCATTAGGCACATTCTTTGAAATTTACTTGGATACGTAACTCCTTGATGACCTCTCAACTACTTTCACCTCTTAGAACTTACTCTTCCCTCCTTTTGTCTAAAGCAATCCTTCCAATTTGTCCTCTCTGCCCTTCTTAGACTTGGTTTAACTGGAATGTCTACAGCAACTTAATCACAACAATGTTTTACTCTCTTCTTGAGCACTAAATCCATCAAGTCTATAACATTAGGGGTACTTAAGTCAAATCTCTATAATTTTCATGATGTTCGTAAAGTGATTTGAAAGTCGTTTCGAAATATCTAATCCCTGGTTCATGACAGGCGCTAACTTGACTCCAAAATCACCTTAAGGAACACTATGCTCCTCGTACTGGTGGAATAGGTCGTTCACCCAAGGACGAAGGTATTTATTCCTAGCAACTACTTTCCTCCACTTCTCATCTCCCATGCTCAAGCATAAGGATACACCTTTCTCCTTCACGCATCCCCCTAATACTCCTTATGGCGATAAACTACTATTAACTCTTATGTAGAAGGTTATGTAACTACGACTTGAGTTCTTTTACTTTACTGGAGCACTCTATAAGGAGTATGAGAAATTATTGATACTCTCTACTTTTAATTCCATACTTAAGTCTGTCTCTTGTGTTAGGGGTAACCTTAAAAGATAAAACCTTCCTTATCTAACACTAACGCATTGTTCCTCGTGCTTACTCTCCTTAAACTTGACTTTCTTCTTTTAATAAGATTAAAAACTTTCTCAACTATCTGTACTAGTTTGGTTATAATGTCAAATTCACTAAAACCTCTCTTAAGAAACCATCAACCTAGCCTTTACTAAAGGAACCTTATAGCTTCCTGTTTCAAATGGTCGCTCGACCACTACCACTATACACTTTACCAATTGAAAAGGAGTTCCTCAACTTGACTGCTACATAGCGAAGAAGAGATTCAGAGCACTTTCCTCTATTAACCGAATCCTCTCTCTTTAATCCTCTGATCGGGAAAAAGGAAACTTTACTACATAAGAGTTCAAGGTTAACACCTCAGGCTATCTCTTTCAAGTTGTACACCTATATCTAGTCCAACAGGTAGAATTTAGTGGCAAGGTTCCTTATACACATTCCACAAGCTTGAACACACGGGTGATCATGGGACTGTCGAAATGCGTACCAGGTTCTAGGGTCTAGGTCATCCATTCGCTTATGTTCTTGAACTAGAATTCTAACTACTTACTTTTACTTTTCATACTTGTCTTTATTAAGTTCAGTACGCTTATGGTAATACTTTTGAAAGTTCGTATCATGTGTATCTGCAATAACACATTAACTGTGTATGTCCCTGTAGCTTTCCCATCAGAGTAATGGTATAAATAAGATCGAAGTGTTTCAAGTATTTTTTTTTTTTTTAAAAAAAAAAATTAATTTTCATTTCAACATTAACAATCTATTTTTCCCTTTACATCTCGAGCCCATTTTCAAAAACACCCTTGCTCTCTTTACTTTTCAACTCCTTAAATACTATAGTTATGTATTCACTTGAAGGTGAAGGGACTTTATTTAGGAACCAACAAAGGCGAGAACTCCAAAGTGATACGTTTACTAAATCTCATACCTTTTTATCCAATTGTTCTAGCATGAATGAATGAGACCACTAACTTCTTACCGAACACATTCAAACTTTGAACTTCTCATGAGTAGTCTTAACCATTATTATTGAAAACTACACTTAAGTAATCTAGTTGCTTAGCAACCTTTAACACTCTAGCCTTTTAAATCTTACTCTCCACTCCCTTGGTTAAAGCGGACCTTTTAATAACCCACAATATGTGTTTTATGGCTATAAGACTTCATTTTTAGCGTAAACATTCTTAACTAAAACATTTTCCTTTCTATCGTCAAAAGTAGGGATCACATGTATTCTCTTTCCTTTCGGCGTAAAATCACGTCAACTTTACGACATATACGCATATAGATTCACATATAAGCATTTCCTTTATGCATTTCCTTTTTATAGACATATAGTTTAGCTCATACATTCTCATTCTTTCTTAGTTTGGAAATTCATTAAACTCGATTTTTATATAAAAATAACTTTACATAGAATACCAAATTTTCTTTTCATGAACAAATAAAATTTTAATTCAAAGGCATACCTGGCGGTGACCCGGAGTTGCTACTTAGCCATGGGATGCTTGTTGCTTACTCTGTAAGCGAGTCTACAAGACCTATGACCTTGGGCTCTGATACCAACTGTAACGCCCCTACTTTTTATAACATAAATTTCTAGGGACATTACTACTCATGCATGCATTCGAGGCCTTAACTGACTTTAAAATAAGTAAAAGTTGATAAATAAAAATCAATTATATTTGGGATCCCATAGAAATACAAAAAAACGTTTACAAGAAACATAATTAAGTTCGGCCTCTAGTTTCAAAACTACAGACTACATAAGCGGAAAACAATAATCATTTAAAATTCTTTCTAAATCATGGATGGGGAATTCATGACTCGGTTCCCATGGCTTCATGGCGCATCCATGCCACTCACTTTGGTATGCTCTCGACTTTACTGAAAACATTTTAAAACAGAGAAAACACAACAAAGGTAGAGGTGAGTATTATAAAATACCCATAAGTGGGGGGTGGGAAATGCAAACACATGCATATGATTTTCCTTCAAATCTGACTTTTTAAACATGACTATTATTCGTGACTTTTAAAATCATAAAGCTTTCTGTAATGGGACCTAAAACTTTCTTTCATAAAATCATGACTTTTTCTTTTTGGCTATGCGTGGTCAATTGAGTCTACCTGAGTCTTTTCATTTTGAGTCCCTCACAGACCCTTTATAAGTTTGAGTCCCTCACAGACCCCCGGTAGGTTTGAGTCCTCACAGACCCTGTAATATTGACCCATAGGGTCTCTTGATGCATGTTTTACCATGCATAAGTTCTCAGGAGACCAATTGCCACAGCCTACATGACATGTTCATATACATACAATATGCATGAGGTCCCATTATTCAATCAGATATACCTATACATTCATAATGATGCAACAATCATATAAATCATAAATCATAGCATGACTTTCAATCATAAATCATAAATGCGTTTGCAATTAAAATACGTATATATATCCAACACAGTGACAGATGTGCAAGATCTCAGATTACGTAACTATACATGATTGTATCAAAACTCGTTCCAAATACTTTGAAATAATTTCAGTTTGGGCCCTCTCAAACCCTTAAATCTTTTGGATTCATCTCCAGTCAAAGAGTGAAATACTTTTCTAAGATCTGTCTTTAGATAAATCTTGAAGTTCGTTCTTTTTAAACTAATACTTTCGAAAACATATTTACTTCCCTTTTGAAATAATTTATTCAAAAATCCCTTACCTTAGCATAGCTTGAAACTCCTCAAGCTCCGATCCTAATTCAGTGTTCATCACAATCGTGTTTAATACGTCGGATCCCTAATTCCATTTCATCAATTCCTTAATTAATTAACATAAGCACAACTTAGAGTCTACATAGCAATTAGTTGGAACATCAAGTAGTAATCAAGCGAAATTACCCAACCGGGGCTGAAAACGAACTCGGGAATCAAAACGGTGAACCGGAGTAGCTCGTAGCGGCGGCGGCGTGTGGCGCGCGCCGACGGCGGCGCGCGTGGCGGCGGCGTGAGGTGCGGCGCGCGTCTCGGCGAGTGGAACCTAGATCCGGACACCTCGTGGCCGATCTATTCGAACGAACTAGGGAACTTCAAAACCGACAATAAAATCGATGAACCGGGCCAACCCAAAGTGACGGTTTGGTTCGAGCGATTTCGCCCTGCGCAGCTTCACGGCGGCTCGAGATTGTGATTCCGCGGCTCGATTGCTCAAAGCGGCGACTTCGCAGGAGTAACGTGGTGGGGATTGGTCGACGGTCGAACGCTGGCGGTAGTCACGATCGCAGCATTGGTGGGCGGCCGATCGAAATCGTGGGTAGCTTCGGTTACGTGAGTCGACTGAGGAGTTTGTCAACCGGCCGACACGAATGCTACGAACATCGGCGGCATGCTCGTCTCTCATCGGTGTGTGACGCAAAAGAAGCCGTCTGGTTTTGCAATGGTGTCGCCGCCGCGGTTCGTGGGTTGAAGGAAGGGAAGTTGTCGACTACTAAATGTGAAAGGGGAGGAGAAAGTGGCTTCTTTGGGGGGCGTGAAAACAAAAGGGCAATTGTTTGACCAATTAGAAACCCTAATTCTCTTTTTCTTCTTTTCTCTAAAAGTACCCTTCATTTTAGAGAAAACTACAACAATGCCCTCTTTCTCTAAAAAATCACAACTTTTCCTTAAAGCTTAATTAAAACTTCAAATCCTTTAATTCTCTTAGTTTCCACAAAGGACTAAATCAAACTATATATTCTAAGGCCCACTTGAATATTTTCCAATAAATAAATCAAAAGTACAACCTAAAGGGTACTTGAATAATCTGGGTCGTTACAAAACATAAACACAGTAACTAATAGGAGGTAAATGTATTTGTGCGAAAAGTCGTATCAATTTTTTTTATTAAAAAAATGAACTAATCTCCATAAAAAATCTACAATCCACACTATTTTATCACGTAATAATGAACGTCTCAAGACTTGGTTGTTGTCTGCTTAAAATGAACTTTTTAGGGTTTAAGCGCATAGTAAAATGGGTTAGAGGCATAAAGTAGAGTCTTGTGATCTTGAAGCTTTTGTTTTTTTTTTTTAATCAAATTAGGTGTCAATTACTAACTTTAAAACTTTTTTATGAAGAATACTAATATTTTCTAGTAGCTAAAAATTTTAAAAAATATATTATAAGGTTATTTAATCTCTAAAAATAGGGTTGACGTTATCTACCGAAAAATATTCGAGAACTTCCAGAGGTAACTAAAACCACAAAAATCATTATTAAAATTTAATCTCACTTCATTTATACATTTTATTCTGAAGGTTCTTCACTTTTTCCAATAAAAGAATAAATAGGGAAATAATTTAAAGAGGTTGTTTAATCTCTAAAAATAGGGTTGAATTTATCAATTGTAAAATATCCTAAACTTCCGGAGAGCACTATGACCACCGAAAACGATTATTAAAAGCTCTTCTCACTTCATTTGTACATAATGTTCTTAAGGGTCTTCACTTTTTCCATTGAAAGAATAAATAGAAAATAAATTTTAAACATAAACACAGTAACTAATAGGAGGTAAATGTATTTGTTCGAAAGTCGTATGAATTTTTTTATTAAAAAATGAACTAATCTCCATAAAAAATCTACAATCCACACTATTTTATCACGTAATAATGAACGTCTCAAGACTTGGTTGTTGTCTGCTTAAAATGAACTTTTTAGGGTTTAAGCGCATAGTAAATTGGGTTAGAGGCATAAAGTAGAGTCTTGTGATCTTGAAGCTTTTGGTTTTTTTTTTTTAATCAAATTAGGTGTCAATTACTAAATTTAAAATTTTTTGATGAAGAATACTAATATTTTCTAGTAGCTAAAAATTTTAAAAAATATATTATAAGGTTATTTAATCTCTAAAAATAGGGTTGACGTTATCTACCAAAAAATATTCGAGAACTTCCAGAGGTAACTAAAACCACAAAAAATCATTATTAAAATTTAATCTCACTTCATTTATACATTTTATTCTAAAGGTTCTTCACTTTTTCCAATAAAAGAATAAATAGGGAAATAATTTAAAAAGGTTGTTTAATCTCTAAAAATAGGGTTGAATTTATCAATTGTAAAATATCCGGAAACTTCCGGAGAGCACTATGACCACCAAAAACTCTTATTAAAAGCTCTTCTCACTTCATTTGTACATAATGTTATTAAGGGTCTTCACTTTTTCCATTGAAAGAATAAATAGAAAATAAATTTTAAACATAAACACAGTAACTAATAGGAGGTAAATGTAATTGTTCGAAAAGTCGTATGAATTTTTTTTATTCAAAAAATGAACTAATCTCCATAAAAAATTTACAATCCACACTATTTTATCACGTAATAATGAACGTCTCAAGACTTGGTTGTTGTCTGCTTAAAATGAACTTTTTAGGGTTTAAGCGCATAGTGAAATGGGTTAGAGGCATAAAGTAGAGTCTTGTGATCTTGAAGCTTTTGTTTTTTTTTTTAATCAAATTAGGTGTCAATTGCTAACTTTAAATTTTTTTTATGAAGAATACTAATATTTTCTAGTAGCTAGAAATTTTAAAAAATATATTAAAAGGTTATTTAATCTCTAAAAATAGGGTTGACGTTATCTACCGAAAAATATTCGAGAACTTCCAGAGGTAACTAAAACAACAAAAAATCATTATTAAAATTTAATCTCACTTCATTTATACATTTTATTCTGAAGGTTCTTCACTTTTTCCAATAAAAGAATAAATAGGAAATAATTTAAAGAGGTTGTTTAATCTCTAAAAATAGGGTTGAATTTATCAATTGTAAAATATCCTAAACTTCCTGAGAGCACTATGACCACCAAAACGATTATTAAAAGCTCTTCTCACTTCATTTGTACATAATGTTCTTAAGCGTCTTCACTTTTTCCATTGAAAGAATAAATAGAAAATAAATTTTAAACATAAACACAGTAACTAATAGGAGGTAAATGTATTTGTTCGAAAAGTCGTATGAATTTTTTTTATTCAAAAAATGAACTAATCTCCATAAAAAATCTACAATCCACACTATTTTATCACGTAATAATGAACGTCTCAAGACTTGGTTGTTGTCTTCTTAAAATGAACTTTTTTGTAACACCCCAAGTTTTTCGGGGGCATTTTTTAGGTTGTTCTTTGGATAGATTTAATGAAAGTTGATTTTAAATAGACTTTGAGGCTTGGTAACGTAATTTAAAATTTATGCAATTGGAGAAGTTTGGATAATTCAAGGGTCTTTTGAAGTACTTAATTAAGATTAAGAGCATGATGGTGATTAAATTAAGGGGAAGGGCATTTTAGTAGTTTTGGTTGAGAGAATGGGGCATTTTTGTATTTTTCTAAGAAGGGAAAGTTAGGGTTTTAGTATAGGACAAGGATGCACGCAAAACGAGGGTCATCTCCTTCTTCATTCTCTTTCCTCACCGCACGACTCCTCCCAATGGCTGCGCGCCGACGACACCCGATTGCTGCTGCCGCCACCGCTATCACTCCGTTGGGCGCCAACCAACCGCCATCGCACGAGAGCTCCGCAGCGGCGAGGACACTGCGCAGATTGACCGTCCGAAGCCCACAAGCCGCGTTCGATTTCGCCGGCCAGCCGTGGGTTGCGCTGCGTGATCTCTCACCGGAGCACACCACGAGCTCCGTTCAACGCCGTGGATTAATCAGACCGCCGCGCACTGCCACAACCTCAACTCACGAACCGCTACGGAGCCCGATCTGAAGTCAAACGACCAACCAACAACGATGTAGAGTTCACGAAATTCTTGGGCGAAACCGCCACCTTGGACTGAGCGGTTCACCTCGTTTTCCACCAGTTTTGGGCTTTTCATGACCGGTTCTAAGTAGATTGGTGAGTGGGCATCTCGGATCTGACCTCAACGCCTCGAAACGCGTCGCCACGCGCCGCCACACGCCCCGCCGCCGACCGCCTCTCGCGCCGCCGCTCACCGGACTTTGTTCGATTCCATCGGTTTCACCTCCCCGAGTTCGTTTTGAGCTCCCGTTAGTGGTAATTTGACTTATTTATTTTTGAATTCCAAAATAAGTAATTATATGTGTTTTAAACAAGAAATTGGATTGGATTTAGGGAACTAAAGTATCCAGCATGTTTGAGCGGAACTTTGAGCTAGGAGCGGAACGTTAGGAATTTCAAGCTAAGATAAGGTAAGGGATTTTTCTATAAATTATTTTAAAAGGGAAGTGAATATGTTTCCAAAAGTATTAGTTTAAAAAGAACGGATTTCAAGATTTATCTAAAGACAGAATTTAGAAAAGTATTTCACTCTTTAATTGGAGGTGAATCCAAAAGATTTAAGGGTTGAGAGGGCCCAAACTGAAATGATTTCAATGTATTTGGAATGAATTTTTATACAGTCATGTATAGTTATGTAATTTGAGATCTTTCATGTCTGTCACTGTGTTGGATATATATACGTATTTTAATTGCAAACGTATTTATGATTTATGATTGAAAGTCATGCTATGATTTATGATTTATATGATTGTTGCATCATTATGAATGCATAGATATATCTGATTGAATAATGGGACCTCATGCATATTGTATGTATATGAACATGTCATGTAGGCTGTGGCAATTGGTCTCCTGAGAACTTATGCATGGTAAAACATGCATCAGAGACCCTATGGGTCAATATTACAGGGGTCTGTGAGGGACTCAAACCTACAGGGTCCGTGAGGACTCAAACTTATAGGGTGCATGAGGGACTCAAACCTACTGAGTCCAGTGAGGACTCAAACTTATAAAGTGCATGAGGGACTCAAAATGAAAAGACTCGTGTAGACTCAATTGACCACGCATAGCCAAAGAGAAAAGTCATGATTTTATGAAAGAAAGTTTTAGGTCCCATTACGAAAACCTTTATGATTTTAAAAGTCACGAATAATAGTCATGTTTAAAAAGTCAGATTTGAAGGAAAATCATATGCATGTGTTTGCATTTCCCGACCCCCACTTACTGGGTATTTTATAATACTCACCCTCTACCTTTGTTGTGTTTTCTCTGTTTTAAAATGTTTTCGGTAAAGTCGAGAGCATACCAAAGTAGTGGCATGGATGCGCTCTGAAAGCCATGGGAACCGAGAGTCATGAATTCTGCATCCATGATTTAGAAAGAATTTTAAATGATTATTGTTTTCCGCTTATGTAGTACAGAGTTTTGAAACTAGAGGCCGAACTTAATTATGTTTCTTGTAAACGTTTTTTTGTATTTCTATGGGATCCCAAATATAATTGATTTTTATTTATCAACTTTTACTTATTTTAAAGTCAGTTAAGGCCTCGAATGCATGCATGAGTAGTAATGTCCCTAGAAATTTATGTTATAAAAAGTAGGGGCGTTTACAGTTGGTATCAGAGCCCAAGGTTATAGGTCTTGTAGACTCTCTTACAGAGTAAGCAACAAGTATCCCATGGCTAAGTAGCAATTCCAGTCACCGCCAGGTATGCCTTCGAACTAAAAGTTTTATTTGTTCATGAAAAGAAAATTTAGTATTTTATGTGAAGATATTTTTATATAAAAAAAATCGAGTTTGATGAATTTCCAAACTAAGAAAGAATGAGAATGTATGAGCTAAACTATATGTCTATGAAAAGGAAATGCATAAAGGAAATGCTTATATGTGAATCTATATGCGTTATGTCGTAAAGTTGACGTGATTTTACGCCGAAAGGAAAGAGAATACATGTGATCCCTGCTTTTGACGATAGGAAGGAAAATGTTTTAGTTAAGAATGTTTACGCTAAAAATGAAGTTTTATAGCCATAAAACACATATTGTGGGTTGTTAAAAGGTCCGCTTTGACCAAGGGAGTGAAGAGTAAGATTTAAGAGGCTAGAGTGTTAAAGGTTGCTAAGCAACTAGATTACTCAAGTATAGTTTTCAATAATGAAAGTTAAGACTACTCATGAGAAGTTCAAAGTTTGAATGTGTTCGGTAAGAGGTTAGTGGTCTTATTCATTCATGCTAGAACAATTGGATAAAAAGGTATGAGATTTAGTAAACTACCACTTTGGAGTTCTCGACTTTGTTGGTTCCTAAATAAAGTCCCTTCATCTTCAAGTGAATACATAACTATCGTATTTAAGGAGTTGAAAGGTAAAGAGGGCAAGAGTGTTTTTGAAAATGGGCTCGAGATGTAAAGGGAAAAATAGATTCTTAATGTTGATATGGAAATTAAATGTTTCTAAATACTTGAAACACTTCGATTTTATTTATACCATTGCTCTGATAGGAAAGCTACAGGGATATACACAATTAATGTGTTACTGCAAATAGGTACGATACGAAGTTTCAAAAGCGATACCATAAACTAAATAAACTTAATAAAGACAAGTATAAAGAGGAAAAGTAAGGAGTTAGAGTTTTAGTGTGAGAACACAAGAGAATTGATTGTCGGGACTCCAGAAACTTGTGCACGAGTTGACATTCATATGATCACTTGTGTATTCAAGCTTGTAGAATGTGTATAAGGAACCTTGCCACTAATTTCTACCTGTTGGACTAGATATATGTGTACAACTTGAAAGAGATAACATGAGGTGTTAACCTCGAACTCTGAGGTAGTAAAGTTTCTTTTTCCCGATCAGAGGATTAAGGGGAGAGGATTCGGTTTATAGAGGAAAGTGCTTTGAACCTCTTCTTCGCTATGTAGCAGTCAAGTTGAGGAACTCCTTTTCAATTGGTAAAGTGTATAGTGGTAGTGGTCGAGCGACCATTAGAAACATGAAATTATAAGGTTCCTTTAGTAAAGACTAGGTTGATGGTTTCTTAAGAGAGGTTTTTAGTGAATTTGACATTAGAACCAAACTAGTACTGATAGTCGAGAAAGTTCTTAATCTTACTAAAAGAAGAAAGGCAAGTTTAAGGAGAGTAAGCACGAGGAACAATTCATTGGCGTTAGATAAAATAAGTTCGATATTTTAAGGTTATCCTTAACACGAGAGATAGAATTAAGCATGAAGTTAAAGTGGAAGCAGCGGTAGCTTTTAATACTTCTTACATAATGCTCTAGTGAGGTTAAAAGAACTCAAGTTATAGATACAAGAACTTTTATATAAGAGTTAATAGTAGTATAGCACTCTAAGGAGTATTAGTGTTGTACGTAAAGGAGAAAGAAACATCTTTACGTTTGTGCACAGGTTAGAGGATGTGGAAGAACGTCGCTGCTAAGAATAAATACCTTCGTCTTTGGATGAACGACCTATTCCACCAGTACGAGGAGCATAGTGTTCCTTAAGGTGATTTTGGAGTCAAGTTAGCGCCCGTCATGAACCAGGGATTAGATATCCCGAGACAACTTTCAAATCACTTTACGAATATCATGGAGATTATAGAGATTTGACTTAAGTACCCCTAATGTTTATAGACTTGATGGATTTAGTGCTCAAGAAAAGAGTAAAACATTGTTGTGATTAAGTTGCCGAAGACATTCTAGTTAAACCTAGTCTAAGAAGGGCAGAAAAGAAAATTTGAAAGGATTGTTGTAAACAAAAGGAGGGAAGAGTAAGTTCTAAGAGGTGAAAGTAGTTGAAAGGTCACCAAGGAGCTATGTGTCCAAGTAAATTTCAAAGGATGTGCATAATGAAATTTCTTGGGCTAAGAAGAGACGAATAGGTGACCTAAGGTGTTTGGTGCTAGGAAGGAAATGTTTGAGTTGAAGATGCAAGGCTTAAGAGAAATTTTGTCAAGATTAGACACTCACCTGCGCGTTATTAAAAGAGCCAGTTTGGACAAAAGAGGGAAATAGTGGACCTTACGATGTGAAAGTTTTCCACGAAACTTTGAACAACTAAGTTCCGTAAGTAGAGCCTTGACAGAGGAATCCTATAATTTCTTGAAAAGTTCAAAGCCTAGAGGTGTTGAATAAACTATTCGTATTCGAAGTTGAACGTTAGGGTTTCATGACAAAAGAGTCAGGAAAGTTAGGAAATGTAGTGGATGCCATTAAAAAGCATCCAACCCTATATGTGTTAAGAAAGTTTCATTACATCCAAATGATTACTTGAGCAGGATATTTAAGGGAGTGAAGGATAAAGGGAGAATGAGTTTTAAAAGACTAAATTCCTTTTCGCGAGACCGCTTAATACCGAGGTTGTTATCGGTTGAGTTATATTAAGGGAGTGATATGAATGATCATTGTGTTGTACCATAGGTGAGAGAAAGGTTAAAAGTGTTAGAGTAATGAGTGGTAACATGAATGACTTGCTTTAAAAGGTTCATTCTAATTCCTAGAACTTGCAATGAAAATTTTGTCACTTAATGCGACAACCTATAATTGTTTAAGCTCTAAAGCAGGGTAGGTCAAGAGGATGTCATTACACTCTTTTAAAGTTTATTTTAAAGTTGATGTCGCAATCGATTGTTAGATTTCCTTGTCTTTAAAGAATCATCACTTACAATTAAAGAAACTTAGTTTCACTTATATTGGGTTGTTCAACATTTCGTGTATAGTGTGTTTCAACCCCGAGTAATCTGAAATGAAGTTTGGAGGCATGATTGGTTTATTTTCTGATTTTAGAAGTGCAATTTCTATCTAACAGTGTAGAGAAAATTTTGGCATTGTTGTAGTTATTCTGCTATGTTATCTTTGAATTTTCGGGCATTCTTGTAATAAGAATGACAGAGTTGTACTGAACATGTCATGTGTCACGACAACCAAATGAGACCTAAGTTTGAGTTACTCCTACCGTGACTTGAAACTTTCAACGAGCTATGGATTTCAATATAAACCCCAAAGTTAATTAAATACGCAAGTGAGATCGCCACTTAACGCTTTACTAAAAGGTCGTTGAGAGTAGTAGCGAAAGGTTAACCATTAATGTGAAGAGTCTCGAACAACCGAACAAAGTTGCTAACTTTATCCTTGAAGTCACATCTCTTAGAAAGGTGTTAAAGTTATGGAAACGATGGTCGATTTTAATGATCTAGTCATGTCTTGAAATGAATGCTAGTGGCTAGTGCAAAGAAACCTTAAAGAGGATTTTGTGACTCAACAACAATGTAATGGTTTTAGCAAAGAGTTCCTTTCTAAAATCACAAAAATGTAAGAAACTAATTAAAGGACTAGAGAAGGAAATACGAGCTAAATATCACGAGTTATCTTAGAATTTGAATCAAACTTTCCAAATTTAGAATCCAAGTCAAGGGCCTCACTTATGTAGGCCTTGGTAGAAAGACTCAATGAAGAGAACGAGCTCAAGTTAAAGTTATGAGACTCATTGGGTAATAAGTTTACGCTAAGGTGTGATACTTGAGGAACAAATGAGTGCTAATTCTTGCATAAGGATCGAAGGATTTTTCATAACCGAGTGGAGAAGGTGCAAGAGGGCTATCCCGAACTTAGTACAAGATTGGAAACTTTCGAGGACGAAAGTTCTTAAGGAGGGAAGATTGTAACACCCCAAGTTTTTCGGGGGCATTTTTTAGGTTGTTCTTTGGATAGATTTAATGAAAGTTGATTTTAAATAGACTTTGAGGCTTGGTAACGTAATTTAAAATTTATGCAATTGGAGAAGTTTGGATAATTCAAGGGTCTTTTGAAGTACTTAATTAAGATTAAGAGCATGTTGGTGATTAAATTAAGGGGAAGGGCATTTTAGTAGTTTTGGTTGAGAGAATGGGGCATTTTTGTATTTTTCTAAGAAGGGAAAGTTAGGGTTTTAGTATAGGACAAGGATGCACGCAAAACGAGGGTCATCTCCTTCTTCATTCTCTTTCCCTCAGCCGCACGACTCCTCCCAGCGGGCTGCCGCCGACGACACTCCCAGTCGCCGCTCGCCACCGCTATCACTCCGTTGGACGCCAACCAACCGCCATCGCACGAGCTCCGGCAGCGGAGACACCTGCAGATTGACCGTCGAAGCCCACAGCTGCGTTCGATTTCGCCAGCCAAGCCGTGGGTTGCGTCTGCGTGGATCTCTCACCGGAAGCTGCACCACGAGCTCCGTTCAACGCCGTGGATTAATCAGACCGCCGCGCACTGCCACAACCTCAACTCACGAACCGCTACGAAGCCCGATCTGAAGTCAAACGACCAACCAACAACGATGTAGAGTTCACGAAATTCTTGGGCGAAACCGCCACCTTGGACTGAGCGGTTCACCTCGTTTTCCACCAGTTTTGGGCTTTTCGTGACCGGTTCTGAGTAGATCGGTGAGTGGGCATCTCGGATCTGACCTCAACGCCTCGAAGCGCGTCGCCACGCGCCGCCGGCCGTCGCACGCGCCGCCGCTCACCGGACTTTGTTCGATTCCATCGGTTTCACCTCCCCGAGTTCGTTTTGAGCTCCCGTTAGTGGTAATTTGACTTATTTATTTTTGAATTCGAAAATAAGTAATTATATGTGTTTTAAACAAGAAATTGGATTGGATTTAGGGAACTAAAGTATCCAGCATGTTTGAGCGAAACTTTGAGCTAGGAGCGGAACGTTAGGAATTTCAAGCTAAGATAAGGTAAGGGATTTTTCTATAAATTATTTTAAAAGGGAAGTGAATATGTTTCCAAAAGTATTAGTTTAAAAAAACGGATTTCAAGATTTATCTAAAGACAAATTTAGAAAAGTATTTCACTCTTTAACCGAGGTGAATCCAAAAGATTTAAGGGTTGAGAGGGCCCAAACCGAAATGATTTCAAAGTATTTGGAATGAATTTTTATCTGATCATGTATAGTTATGTAATCTGAGATCTTTCATGTCTCATCATTTGTGTTGGATATATATACGTATTTTAATTGCAAACGTATTTATGATTTATGATTGAAAGTCATGCTATGATTTATGATTTATATGATTGTTGCATCATTATGAATGCATAGATATATCTGATTGAATAATTGGACCTCATGCATATTGTATGTATATGAACATGTCATGTAGGCTGTGGCAATTGGTCTCCTGAGAACTTATGCATGGTAAAACATGCATCGAGACCCTATGGGTCAATATTACAGTGGTCTCAGAGGGACTCAAACCTCACTGAGGGTGCAGTGAGGGACTCAAACCTACTGAGGGTGCATGAGGACTCAAACTTATAAAGGGTCTGTGAGGGACTCAAAATGAAAAGACTCAGGTAGACTCAATTGACCACGCATAGCCAAAGAGAAAAAATCATGATTTTATGAAAGATAGTTTTAGGTCCCATTACAGAAAGCTTTATGATTTTAAAAGTCACGAATAATAGTCATGTTTAAAAAGTCAGATTTGAAGGAAAATCATATGCATGTGTTTGCATTTCCTGACCCCCACTTACTGGGTATTTTATAATACTCACCCCTCTACCTTTGTTGTGTTTTCTCTGTTTTAAAATGTTTTCAGGTAAAGTGGAGAGCATACCAGGCGAGTGGCATGAATGCGCTATGTCACGGTCGCACCTCTCGGACCGTGCGGCGCCATGATTCATCCCTCGAACATGGCCAGCCTTGAGGGGAACTCCTGCCCCATCGTTATGATCGCAACGCTTTGTGGCCTCGTCGGGTCTTTAGGCGAGGTTCTTCATCCTCAACCAAGCATCGGGTAAATAAGCGGCGGAATATAACTTGGTCGCACACGCCGCCGCGTCCGTACTTGCACTTGTCTTTCCCATGAGTTGGCTTTGGACGGGACATTCTCGGATCGGCTGTCCGCTAATCTGCCCTATAGTGAACCTCCGGCCCATGGGAAGGGGCGCAATGTCGGCACACACATGCGCCGTCCGACACCGCCCCTTGAAAACCCGTTACAAAGGAAACGCCCAAGACACTTCTCTTGAGACGCCGCCCCAACCATGACACGCGAACGCGCTACGGGTGACTCACTTAGGCCCACAAGCCCGGGGTGGTGGAGAGTCGACACCATGGTACCCCTATAGTATATTATGTGAAATATTGGGTCTTCCTCCTTTGCACGCGTCATTTTGGCGAGGAGTCATACGCCCATACATCGACCCCTCCGACGACACGGTTGGCCCCGCCTCATGCCCTTGAGCCCACCTATCTTGGTGTGTTAGATGATGCATCGTCCTCCTCGATCGCATCATGGCACGACTTGTCATCGTGAGGTTCACAAACATACGCTCTTCTAGTATGATTGTGACACGCTACAGAAGCCATGGGAACCGAGTCATGAATTCCGCATCCATGATTTAGAAAGAATTTTAAATGATTATTGTTTTCCGCTTATGTAGTACAGAGTTTTGAAACTAGAGGCCAAACTTAATTATGTTTCTTGTAAACGTTTTTTAGTATTTCTATGGGATCCCAAATATAATTGATTTTTATTTATCAACTTTTACTTATTTTAAAGTCAGTTAAGGCCTCGAATGCATGCATGAGTAGTAATGTCCCTAGAAATTTATGTTATAAAAAGTAGGGGCATTTACATTTTTAGGGTTTAAGCGCATAGTGAAATGGGTTAAAGGCATAAAGTAGAGTCTTGTGATCTTGAAGCTTTTATTTTTTTTTTTTTAATCAAATTAGGTGTCAATTACTAACTTTTAAATTTTTTTATGAAGAATACTAATATTTTCTAGTAGCTAAAAATTTTAAAAAATATATTAAAAGGTTATTTAATCTCTAAAAATAGGGTTGACGTTATCTACCGAAAAATATTCGAGAACTTCCAGAGGTAACTAAAAATATTGGAGGCTTGTGATCTTGAAACTTTTGGTTTTTTTTTTTTTTTTAATCAAATTAGGTGTCAATTACTTACTTTAAAATTTTTTATGAAGAATACTAATATTTTTTAGTAGCGAAAAATTTAAAAAAATATATTAAAGGGTTATTTAATCTCTAGAAATAGGGTTGACGTTATCTACCGAAAAATATTCGAGAACTTCTGAAGAGCACTAAAACCACCGAAAATGATTATTAAACTTTAATCTCACTTCATTTATACATTTTATTCTTAAGGTTCGTCACTTTTTCCAATAAAAGAATAAATAGGGAAATAATTAAAAGAGGTTGTTTAATCTCTAAAAATAGGGTTGAAGTTATCAATTGTAAAATATCCGAAAACTTCCGGAGAACACTATGACCACCGAAAACGATTATTAAAAGCTCTTCTCACTTCATTTGTACATAATGTTCTTAAGGGTCTTCACTTTTTTCATTGAAAGAATAAATAGAAAATAAATTTTAAACATAAACACAGTAACTAATAGGAGGTAAATGTATTTGTTCGAAAAGTCGTATAAATTTTTTTTTATTCAAAAAATGAACTAATCTCCATAAAAAATCTTCAATCCACACTATTTTATCACGTAATAATGAAGAACTAGAGACTTGGTTGTTGTCTGCTCAAAATGTACTTTTTAGGGTTTAAGCGCATAGTAAATTGGGTTAGAGGCAAAAAGTGGAGGCTTGTGATCTTGAAAATTTTAGTTTTTTTTTAATCAAATTAGGTGTCAATTACTAACTTTAAAATTTTTTATGAAGAATACTAATATTTTCTAGTAGCTAAAAATTTTAAAAAATATATTAAAAGGTTATTTAATCTTTAAAAATAGGGTTGACGTTATCTACCGAAAAATATTCGAGAACTTCCGGAGACAATAAAACCACCAAAAATGATTATTAAAATTTAATGTAACACCCCAAAAATGCAAAACTAAACTACTAGGGGTGATACTCCAAGTTATAAGCTCATGTACTAAATTTCAAGCAACATAACGGCATAACTAGGACTATTCCAAAAATTTTTCTATCACCTGCATAAGCTAAACACTTCTAAAACACGACCTCACGGGGTACCAGCCTCCACCGAACTACAATAAACACACAGGCTGGGTTCCAGATCCCCGGAGTCCACAAACAACCACACATGCCTAAAACATGCTTTTCTGGCTTAGTTGACAATAAAAC
This sequence comes from Trichosanthes cucumerina, assembly GCA_036507285.1. NCBI lineage: Eukaryota > Viridiplantae > Streptophyta > Magnoliopsida > Cucurbitales > Cucurbitaceae > Trichosanthes > Trichosanthes cucumerina. The sequence continues at coordinate 1,578,321 of CM071841.1, forward strand.
AGACAGTCATTCTCAATCATAACATGCTTAAAGTACGAACAGAACATCACATGCAAGTTTATCTCAATAATTGAAACGATTTCAACAAAAAGAACAACATAGTAAAAAAAAACGGTGAACCCTTAGAACCAGAGAACAACCCTAACTAAGCCTAACACATCCTTCCATAGCCTTGCTAAGCCTCGCCAACACCCGGGTCATCTCAGTGTTTCGCCTTACCTGCAAATAAAACACACAAAACGAGGGGGTGAGTATAAAATACTCAGTAAGTAGCCCGCTTCGTCCAACGTGAAACAGTACAAAAAAAAACAAGGTCGAGTCCTTGACTCAGTTAGTACATGACTCGTTCCAACCTACAGGTTTCCACTTTCTCTCTGACCCTGACTTACCCAAGTTCAAATTCTACCTCACCCTTGGCTTCTAGACTAAATTGGCAACAATAGCGGTGCTCCCGCCCACGAACTCACGACCACGGGCTTTCCCCGGGCTTCATCTAGGGTGAAGGAACACGTCCAACCCCTCTGCAACTCCAGGAATCACTCCTTGAGCCTCAATCCATGACGAGGAACGTGTCCAGCGTCCTCTATATTTTGGGGATCACTCCCTGAACCACGAAGTAGGGCAAGGAAGTATCCACTACCCTCTGCACCCTGGGAATCATTCCCCGAGCCTCTCTATTAGATGGAGGGCAAACCCCACATCCCATGTCAACTTGCCAACCTAGAGTCACAGCCTGCTAAGGGTTATACAGGGATTTCGGTCTATAACGCGTCTGGGTGTGTTAACCTAACCTAGGCTACACAATGCCTCCTCGGCCATCACAGAACTAAACATATCTCTACACACGCCCATGCTTGAGGGTACACACATTCACAATCATCATGCTTATAATTTGCCACAAGGTCTACATCAAACATAAAAGGATATTTCGAGTTCCGTCATATGGGAATAGGCAAACCAGACATAAATTTCTACAAGGCCTAGAGCCGAACTACCCCTACGATCTAACATTCAGTTATCAAGATCACAATCATACACAAACTACGAAAGTCGTGGCATATACACACTGAAATCCCTAAGCCCTACACTTATGGGTGGGATAGTCCAATGACTACTTACCTGAACTCCAACAATCGAGCGAAAAGAGGAACGCGACGTGTGCTCCAAGGTACCTCCTACTCCAATTAGTCTCTAACGCAGAAACACACACAGGTAAATAACTTGGAACACAAATGATACCTTGAACGCTTTCGAGGGCAGAAACTTATCCAACGGAGACCCGAAACAAACTAAGGAATGAGCCGAGGCGACTGCACGGAAGGGTGCGATCGCGCGGACTGCTGAGCGGCGGCGCGCAGGCGCGCGGCGGCGCGCAGGGGATCGCCGGCGGCTGCGTGAAAACTAGATCCGCCTCCTCGGCCCGATCTACCGAAATCGGCGGTTTGTAAAAACCCGCCAAAATCGCTCTGAACCGAGAAAGAGCTCGTTGGTCTCGCAGATCTGGCCGGCGTCAACTTCGGCTGTGACGGCGTCGGCGGCTTCACTGCAAGAGGACGACGGAGTCGCGGCTTCGTACTTGCTCGGAGTAGGCTGCGAGAGAGAGAGAGAGAGAGAGAGAGAGAGAGAAAAGAAAAACACAGAGGAATAAGGAGATGAGAAGGGAGGAGAGGCATGCGAGAGAGAGAAGAAGAACGAGAAAGGGAAGAGGAGAAAATGAGAACTGAGGGAGAGAGAGAGAGAAAGAGAGAGAGAGAGGAGCGATGCGCTGCTGCCGCTAAACAGCCGCGGCCGCTTTCAGCAGACGCAGACGCGAGAGAAGAAGGAGACGCGAAATTCCCTTTTTTTTTTTTTTTTTTTTTTAATAAAAACCCACCGTTACAGTCTACTCACCTTAGGAGCTTTCGTGCTCGAAAGTTGCTAAGTTGCGAACAGGTCTGGATAACTCGTTCGCATATCATCCTCACGTTCCCAGGTTGCTTCTTTGAGATGGTGGTTCTGCCATAGGACTTTGACCAGCTTAATTTCCCTGTTCCTTAGTACCTTACTGTCCCGAGCGAGAATTTGTATCGGTTTCTCCTCGTAACTCATGTCACTGTCTACCTGCAAGGGCTCAAAGTCGATCACATGTGAGGCATCTGGCACATACCCTCGCAACATAGATACATGAAACAAATCATGAACGGAAGCAAGGGACGGTGGCAGGGCTAATCGATAGGCTACTGGGCCGATGCGCTCTAAAATCTCAAACGGTCCAATAAACCTAGGGCTTAGCTTTCCCTTTTTACCAAATCTCAGGACACCTTTCATGGGTGCGACCTTCAGAAAGGCATAGTCTCCAACAGCAAACTCCAAATCTCTTCGTCTCACGTCAGCATAACTCTTTTGCCTACTTTGAGCCGTTAACATTCTTGCCCTGATTCTCTCCACGGCCTCGTTTGTCACCTGGATCAATTCAGGCCCTAATAACTTTCGCTCACCAACCTCTCCCCAATACACTGGGGTTCTGCATCTTCTTCCGTACAGAGCTTCGAAAGGGGCCAAGCCGATCGTTGCCTGATAGCTATTATTATACGCAAACTCCATTAGGTGGAGGTGTGAATCCAAACTCCCTGAGAAGTCTAATGCGCAAGCTCGAAGCATATCTTCTAAGATCTGATTCAGCCTTTCTGTCTGACCGTCGGTTTGAGGGTGGAACGTCGTACTGAAATTACACTCAGTTCCCAAGGCGTTCTGAAAACTTACCCAAAAGTTCGAGGTGAACCTGGGGTCCCTATCGGATACTATCTTTACTGGAACTCCATGTAATCTTACTATTTCCTCCATGAATAGACGTGCCCACTTCTCAACCGTATAAGTTGGCTTCCCAGGCAAGAAATGGGCCTACTTAGTTAGTCTATCCACGATCGCCCAAATCACAGAGAATCCATTGGTCGTTCGGGGCAATCCAGAGATGAAATCCATGGAGACTTCTTCCCACTTCCACTGAGGTACGTCCAAGGGTTGCAATAATCCTGCGAGTTTCTGCCTCGGGGCTTTGACCTGCTGGCATACCAAACATTTACTGACAAACTCTGCCACTTCCTTCTTCATTCCACGCCACCAATAGAACTGTTTCAGATCTTGGTACATCTTGGTGCTCCCTGGATGTACTGAGAAAGGGGAGCTATGGGCATCCACCAAGATCTCCTCTCTGAGATCACTCTTGGCGGGTACGCACAACCGTCCCCTGAATAGAAGTCCACCATCCATTGCCACAGTAAACTCACCTTCCTGGTTAGTTCTTGCTTGTCTCCAAAAGTCCTCGAGGCTCGGGTCTCCCTGCTGAGCCTCCACTACTCGGTGTCTCAGGGTCGGTCGTAAGGACAACTGATTCAGTTGGGCTGTGACCCGATCTAAAACCACCGTTATCTCTGTGCGTTCCATCTCGTAACGCAACTTTGGCCGGGTCTCATAATCAAAGGCCGAGGTATGGGTCATCTTCTGCTAAGGGGCATCGGCGACCACATTCGTCTTGCACTGGGTGGTACAATATCTCAATCTCGTAGTCTTTCACCAACTCTAGCCACTGCGTTGTCTCATGTTCAACTCCTTCGGTGAAAAGGTACACGAGACTCTTATGATCTGTGAACATCTGAATTTTCTCGCCGTACAAATAATGTCTCCACATTTTCAGGGCAAAAACCACGGCAGCCAACTCTAAGTCATGAGTTGGATAATTGCGCTTCTCGCCGTACAAATAATGTCTCCACATTTTCAGGGCAAAAACCACGGCAGCCAACTCTAAGTCATGAGTTGGATAATTGCGCTCATAGTCTTTCAACTGACGAGAAGCATAGGCGATCACCTTCCCGTTCTGCATTAACACACACCCTAGCCCTTTCTTGGAAGCATCACTGTAGACCACAAAGTCTCCTGAGCCATCCGGGACTGCAAGCACGGGAGCTGAGACCAGCCTATGCTTGTGAGGTCCTGAAAGCTTGCCTCGCAAGCATCACCACAAGAAGGCATTACCCTTTCGGGTCAACTGGGTCAAAGGTGCGGCTATTTTTTAGAAGTCCTTAACAAAACGTCTATAATAGCCTGCCAGACCCAAGAAACTTCGCACCTCTGTGACTGTCTTAGGGCGAGGCCAGTCTGTGACTGCCTCTATCTTGGCGGGATCCACTGCTACACCGTCTTTGGACACCACGTGTCCTAGGAATGCTACTTGCTGCAACCAGAACTCACACTTAGAGAATTTCGCATACAACTGGTTGGTCCTCAAAGCTGACAACACCTTCGCCAAGTGGATCTCATGCTCTTCTGTCGTCTTAGAATACACCAAAGTATCGTCGATGAAGACGATCACAAATGTGTCAAGGAACTCCTTGAACACCCTGTTCATTAAGTCCATAAAAGCGGCTGGGGCATTAGTCAACCCAAAGGACATTACCGTGAACTCGTAATGTCCATACCTGGACCTGAAAGCAGTCTTCGGAATATCCTCGTCTTTGATGCGCAACTGATGGTACCCCGATCGCAGGTCGATCTTAGAAAACACCGTTGCCCCTTGCAATTGGTCAAACAGGTCATCGATTCTGGGAAGGGGACTCTTATTCTTTATTGTTACCTTATTCAACTCTCGGTAGTCAATGCACAACCGCATCGATCCATCCTTCTTCTTTACGAATAGAACTGGCGCGCCCCACGGTGAAACGCTAGGACGGATGAAACCTCTGTCCAGGAGTTCCTGTAACTGGGTCTTAAGCTCCTTCAACTCTGCTGGAGCCATTCTGTAGGGAGCCTTAGATAACGGAGTCGTTCCAGGCTCGAGCTCGATGCTAAAGTCAACCTCTCGAACTGGAGGTAATCCGGGCAACTCCTCTGGGAACACATCGGCAAACTCTCTAACAACAGGGACCGAGGTCACCTCAGGTCCCTTACCTTTCGTATCTGAAACACTAGCCAAGAAGGCCCACGCTCCTTTACTTACCAACCTCCTTGCCTTCAGAGCTGAAATCATCTTCGGGATCTCTCCAGCCTCAGTTCCCCTGAACTTGAAACTAGACTCAGTCGGAGGTCGGAACACCACCTCTCGCTGATGACAGTCGATGTTGGCATGGTTCGCAGACAACCAATCCATGCCTAGGATTACATCGAAGTCGTCCATGTCTAGGACCACGAGCACCACATCTAACACATGATTCGCCACAACTACCTGCCCAGACTTAACCTTTTCGCGAACAACGAATTCCATACCTACCGGAGTGGCAACTGACAGTTCAAAATCTAGTGGTTCTACCTCTAACCGAGCTTGACCCACAAACACAGCAGAAATAAACGAGTGGGTACTACCCGAATCAAACAAAACAAGGGCAAGGTGGCCTAGAACGTGTAGCGTACCTGTCACCACTCACCGGGACCTCTCGCATTCCTCTTCTGTTGGGCGGTTGCATAGACCCGCTCTTACGGCGGTCCCCACGGTTCGCTTCATCCTTTTTCACCGTGCGAGCCCAAGCGAGGTGCCCCGTTTTACCACACTTGTAATGAATCCTCTGATCTCTCGATCCGCTAACGCACATGCAGGCGATAAGTGGCCCACCTTCCCGCGCAGTTGTTGCATGTCTTATTTGTTGCGTGCGAGCTCCGGTGTGTTGTCCCTCGCACCGTGCACACGAACTTACGCGCCCGTCTGCTTTCATTCATCTGTTGACCCTCCACCCCGGTCGAATAGGCCTAGCGGCGTGCTCAAACCTTCTCTTTCGGCCTACCCACGAACTCTCGGCGGCTCGGGTGCTCGACTAGCACCGCTCCTCTTCGTCTTTGGGGTACAAGCGTCCAACAGGGAGGCCACTCGGATGGCTGCAGCGTAAGTCTTTGGTTCATGGGCAACCACAACCCCCTGTATATCACTGCGCAACCCTGCTAGGAATCGATCAACCTTCTTCTTTTCTGTATCGACCAAATCGGCGGCAAAGCAGGACACTATGGTAAATTCATGCTCATATTCTTCCACTGGTTCACCGAACCCCTGCTTCAACTGAATGAACTCTGTCTGTTTCTGGAGCCTAGCCACGACCGGGTAGTATTTCTCGAAAAATACCTCCTGAAACTTCACCCAAGTCACTGGTCCGGTACTGACATCAATGGACCGAACTGCAGCTTGCTACAACAAAAGAGCACGACCTCTGAGCGCGTACATAGCACACTGCACCCTCTGGTGTTCGGGGCAGCACATGCGCTCAAATACTGATTCGACCGCTGCAAACCACGCCTCTGCAGCCATGGGATCTACACTTTGGCAATCGAACAGGGGTGGGTCGTACTTCTTAAAGTCCCTGAGGTACCTTGCCTCCTCAGTCGTCGCCCCATGGGTCTGGGCTGATGCGACTCCCTGGTTTTGAACAGCTGCTAGCCCCTCATTCTGGCTTGTTATAACTCCCAGGGCTTGGGTGAGCAAAGCTGACTGCCCTGCCAGAGTCGTCTGGACGAGCTCCTGGAGGTTGGCTAAGAATACATTGGTCATCGGTGGAGCTTGCTCACCCCTTTGCTCACGTACTCCTTCATTTTGCCTCGCCGACTCCTCGACGGTCGGAGCATCCTGGTTTGGCCCCTCCTGATGCTTGGAGTGCTCGTCAGCGAGAGCCTCAACGGTCGGGTTTTGACCTCGAGCCCCTCGGCCTCGGCCTCTACGTCCACCACGGCGACCTCGTCCACCAGTGGCCGACCTACCACGTCCTCTAGCACGTGCCATAATCTGGTTTACAATTTATCAAAGGTCAACTTTTTTAACCAAAAGAGGCATTCTGACAAAAACTCATACAACACAATAACGACCCTAAACAGAGCAAAATCCTCTACTAGATAATAAAAAGCAAACCTGATGATGACCGGGCGAGTCCCTTGCAGAAGGCTATGGAGGACAAACACCTACGACGTAGGCAGTATACAGAACCTAAAACCGTGCGCTGATACCAACTGTAACACCCCAAAAATGCAAAACTAAACTACTATGGGTGATACTCCAAGTTATGCCGCTCGCGCCGAAATTTCGGCAGCATAACAGCTTAACTAGGACTATTCCAAAAAATTTTCTATCACCTGGATAAGCTAAACATTCTAAAACACGACCTCACGGGGTATCAACCTCCACCGAACTACAATAAACACACAGACTGGGTTCCAGATCCCCGGAGTCCACAAAAACCACACATGCCTAAAACATGCTTTTCTGGCTTAGTTGACAATAAAACAGACAGTCATTCTTAATCATAACATACTTAAAGTACGAACAAAACATCACATGCAAGTTTATCTCAATAATTGAAACGATTTCAACAAAAAGAACAACATAGTAAAAAAAAAAATGGTGAACCCTTAGAACCAGAGAACAACCCTAACTAAGCCTAACACATCCTTCCATAGCCTTGCTAAGCCTCGCCAACACCCGGGTCATCTCAGTGTTTCGCCTTACCTGCAAATAAAACACACAAAACGAGGGGGTGAGTATAAAATACTCAGTAAGTAGCCCGCTTCATCCAACGTGAAACAGTACAAAGAAAAACAAGGTCGAGTCCTTGACTCAGTTAGTACATGACTCGTTCCAACCTACAGGTTTCCACTTTCTCTCTGACCCTGACTTACCCAAGTTCAAATTCTACCTCACCCTTGGCTTCTGGACTAAGTTGGCAACAATAGCGGTGCTCCCGCCCACGAACTCACGACCACGGGCTTTCCCCGGGCCTCATCTAGGGTGAAGGAACACGTCCAACCCCTCTGCAACTCCAGGAATCACTCCCTGAGCCTCAATCCATGACGAGGAACGTGTCCAGCGTCCTCTATATTTTGGGGATCACTCCCTGAACCACGAAGTAGGGCAAGGAAGTATCCACTACCCTCTGCACCCTGGGAATCATTCCCCGAGCCTCTCTATTAGATGGAGGGCAAACCCCACATCCCATGTCAACTTGCCAACCTAGAGTCACAGCCTGCTAAGGGTTATACAGGGATTTCGGTCTATAACGCGTCTGGGTGTGTTAACCTAACCTAGGCTACACAATGCCTCCTCGGCCATCACAGAACTAAACATATCTCTACACACGCCCTTGCTTGAGGGTACACACATTCACAATCATCATGCTTATAATTTGCCACAAGGTCTACATCAAACATAAACGGATATTTCGAGTTCCGTCATATGGGAATAGGCAAACCAGACATAAATTTCTACAAGGCCTAGAGCCGAACTACCCCTACGATCTAACATTCAGTTATCAAGATCACAGTCATACACAAACTACGAAAGTCGTGGCATATACACACTGAAATCCCTAAGCCCTACACTTATGGGTGGGATAGTCCAATGACTACTTACCTGAACTCCAACAATCGAGCGAAAAGAGGAACGCGACGTGTGCTCCATGGTACCTCCTACTCCAATTAGTCCCTAACACAGAAACACACAGGTAAATAACTTGGAACACAAATGATACCTTGAACGCTTTCGAGGGCAGAAATTTACCCAACGGAGACCCGAAACAAACTAAGGAATGAGCCGAGGCGACTGCACGGAAGAATGCGATCAGCGGACATGACTCGCAGCGCGCGTGCGCAACGGCGGGCGGCGGCGCGCGTGAACGGCGGCGGCGCGTGGTGGCGCGGCGCGCGCGCGGGGATCGCCGGCGGCTGCGTGAAAACTAGATATGGCCTCCTCGAAGCCCGATCTACCCAAAATCGGCTTCGGTTTGTCAAAAACCCGCCAAAAGTTGCATGAACCGGACGGAAGAGCTCGTTAGTCTCGCGGATCTGGCCGGCGTCGACTTCGGCTGTGACGGCGTCGGCGGCTTCACTGCAAGAGGACGACGGCGTCGCGGCTTCGTACTTGCTCAGAGTAGGCTGCGAGAGAGAGAGAGAGAGAGAGAGAGAGAAGAAAAACACAGAGGAAGAAGGTGATGAGAAGGGAGGAGAGGCGTGCGAGAGAGAGAAGAAGAACGAGAAAGGGAAGAGGAGAAAATGAGAACTGAGGGAGAGAGAGAGAAAGAGAGAGAGAGGGAGGCGTTGCGCCTTTGCCGGCCGAAACGGCCGGCGACCGTTTCGGCTGCAGACACGCGACGAAGAAGGAGACGCGAAATTCCCTTTTTTTTTTTTTTTTTTTTAATAAAAACCCACCGTTACATTTAATCTCACTTTATTCAAACATTTTATTCTAAAGGTCCTTCACTTTTTCCAATAAAAGAATAAATAGGGAAATAATTTAAAGAGGTTGTTTAATCTCTAAAAATAGGGTTGAAGTTATCAATTGTAAAATATCCGGAAACTTTCGGAGAGCAATATGACCACCGAAAACGATTATTAAAATCTCTTCTCACTTCATTTGTACATAATGTTCTTGAGGGTCTTCACTTCTTCCATTGAAAGAATAAATAGAAAATAAATTTTAAACATAAACACAGTAACTAATAGGAGGTAAATGTATTTGTTCGAAAAGTCGTATGAATTTTTTTTATTCAAAAAATGAACTAATCTCCATAAAAAATCTACAATCCACACTATTTTATCACGTAATAATGAACGTCTCAAGACTTGGTCTTTGTCTGCTTAAAATGAACTTTTTAGGGTTTAAGCGCATAGTAAATTGGGTTAGAGACATAGAGTAGAGTCTTGTGATCTTGAAGCTTTTGTTTTTTTTTTTTTAATCAAATTAGGTGTCAATTACTAACTTTAAAATTTTTTTATGAAGAAAACTAATATTTTCTAGTAGCTAAAAATTTTAAAAAATATATTAAAGGGTTATTTAATCTCTAAAAATAATGTTGACGTTATCTACCGAAAAATATTCGAGAACTTCCGGAAGTAACTAAAACCACCGAAAATGATTATTAAAATTTAATCTCACTTCATTTATACATTTTATTCTGAAAGTTCTTAACTTTTTCCAATAAAACAATAAATAGGGAAATAATTTAAAGAGGTTGTTTAATCTCTAAAAATAGGGTTGAAGTTATCAATTGTAAAATATCCGAAAACTTCCCGAGGGCACTATGACCGCCGAAAACGATTATTAGAAGCTTTTATCACTTCATTTGTACATAATGTTCTTAAGGGTCTTCACTTCTTCCATTGAAAGAATAAATAGAAAATAAATTTTAAACATAAACACAGTAACTAATAGGAGGTAAATGTATTTGTTCGAAAAGTCGTATGAATTTTTTTTATTCAAAAAATGAACTAATCTCCATAAAAAATCTACAATCCACACTATTTTATCACGTAATAACGAACGTCTCAAGACTTGGTTGTTGTCTGCTTAAAATGAACTTTTTAGGGTTTAAGCGCATAGTAAATTGGGTTAGAGGCATAAAGTAGAGTCTTGTGATCTTGAAGCTTTTGTTTTTTTTTTTAATCAAATTAGGTGTCAATTACTAACTTTAAATTTTTTTTATGAAGAATACTAATATTTTCTAGTGGCTACAATTTTTTAAAAATTTTTTATAAGGTTATTTAATCTCTAAAAATAGGGTTGACGTTATCTACCGAAAAATATTCGAGAACTTCCGGAGCGCACTAAAACCACAAAAAATCATTATTAAAATTTAATCTCACTTCATTTATACATTTTATTCTGAAGGTTCTTCACTTTTTCCAATAAAAGAATAAATATGGTAATAATTTAAAGAGGTTGTTTAATCTCTAAAAATAGGGTTGAAGTTATCAATTGTAAAATATCCGGAAACTTCCGGAGAGCAATATGACCACCGAAAACGATTATTAAAAGCTTTTCTCACTTCATTTGTACAAAATGTTCTTAAGGTTCTTCACTTTTTCCATTGAAAGAATAAATAGAAAATGAATTTTAAACATAAACACAGTAACTAATAGGAGGTAAATGTATTTGTTTGAAAAGTCGTATGAATTTTTTTTAATTCATAAAATGAACAAATCTCCATAAGAAATCTACAATCCATACTTTTTTATCACGTAATAACTAACGTCTCAAGACTTGGTTGTTGTCTGCTTAAAATGAACCTTTTAGAGTTTAAGCGCATAGTGAAATGGGTTAGAGGCAAAAAGTAGAGTCTTGTGATCTTGAAGCTTTTGGTTTTTTTTTTTTTAATCAAATTAGGTGTCAATTACTAACTTTAAAAATTTTATGAAGAATACTAATATTTTTTAGTAGCTAAAAATTTAAAAAATATATTAAAGGGTTATTTAATCTCTAAAAATAGGGTTGACGTTATCTACCGAAAAATATTCGAGAATTGTAAAATATCCGGAAACTTCCGGAGAGTAATATGACCACCGAAAACGATTATTAAAAGCTTTTCTCACTTCATTTGTACATAATGTTCCTAAGGGTCTTCACTTTTTCCATTGAAAGAATAAATAGAAAATGAATTTCAAACATAAACAAAGTAACTAATAGAAGGTAAATGTATTTGTTCGAAAAGTCGTATGAATTTTTTTTTATTCAAAACATGAACTAATCTCCAATAAAATCTACAATCCACACTATTTTATCACGTAATAATGAACGTCTCAAGACTTGGTTGTTGTCTGCTTAAAATGAACTTTTTAGGGTTTAAGCGCATAGTAAATTGGGTTAGAGGCATAAAGTAGAGTCTTGTGATCTTGAAGCTTTTGGTTTTTTTTTTTATCAAATTAGGTGTCAATTACTAACTTTAAAATTTTTTATGAAGAATACTAATATTTTTTAGTAGCTAAAAATTTAAAAAAAATATATTAAAGGGTTATTTAATCTCTAAAAATAGGGTTGACGTTATCTACCGAAAAATATTCGAGAACTTTTGAAGAGCACTAAAACCACCGAAAACGATTATTAAAATTTAATCTCACTTCATTTATACATTTTATTATGAAGGTTCTTCACTTTTTCCAATAAAAGAATAAATACGGAAATAATTTAAAAAGGTTGGTTAATCTCTAAAAATAGGGTTGAAGTTATCTTTTGTAAAATATCCGGGAACTTCCGGAGAGCACTATGACCACCGAAAACGATTATTAAAAGCTTTTCTCCCTTCATTTGTACATAATGTTCTGAAGGGTCTTCACTTTTTCCATTGAAAGAATAAATAGAAAATGAATTTCAAACATAAACACACTAACTAATAGAAGGTAAATGTATTTGTTCGAAAAGTCGTATGAATTTTTTTTTATTCAAAAATTTTACTAATCTCCATAAAAAATCTTCAATCCACACTATTTTATCACGTAATAACAAAGAACTAGAGACTTGGTTGTTGTCTGCTCAAAATGTACTTTTTAGGGTTTAAGCGCATAGTAAATTGGGTTAGAGGCAAAAAGTGGAGGCTTGTGATCTTGAAAATTTTTGTTTTTTTTTTAATCAAATAAGGTGTCAGTTACTAACTTTAAAATTTTTTATGAAGAATACTAATATTTTCTAGTAGCTAAAAATTTTAAAAAATATATTAAATGTTATTTAATCTCTAAAAATAGGGTTGACGTTATCTACCGAAAAATATTCAAGAACTTCCGGACACACTAAAACCACCGATAATGATTATTAAAATTTAATCTCACTTCATTTATACATTTTATTCTGAAGGTTCTTCACTTTTTCCAATAAAAGAATAAATAGGGAAATAATTAAAAGAGGTTGTTTAATCTCTAAAAATAGGGTTGAAGTTATCAATTGTAAAATGTCCGGAAACATTCGGAGAGCACTATGACCACCGAAAACGATTATTAAAAGCTTTCTCACTTCATTTGTACATAATGTTCTTAAGGGACTTCACTTTTTCCATTGAAAGAATAAATAGAAAATGAATTTTAAACATAAACACAGTAACTAATAGGAGGTAAATGTATTTGTTCGAAAAGTCGTATGAATTTTTTTTAATTAAAAAAATGAACTAATCTCCATAAAAAATCTACAATCCATACTATTTTATCACCTAATAGCTAACGTCTCAAGACGTGGTTGTTGTCTGCTTAAAATGAACTTTTTAGGGTTTAAGAGCATAGTAAACTTGGTTAGAGGCAAAAGGTATAGTCTTGTGATCATGAAGCTTTTGGTTTTTTTTTTTTTAATCAAATTAGGTGTCAATTACTAACTTTAAAATTTTTTATGAAGAATACTAGTTAGGAGCTAAAAATTTTAAAAAATATATTAAAGGGTTATTTAATGTCTAAAAATAGGGTTGGCGTTATCTACCGAAAAATATTCGAGAACTCCCGGAGAGCACTAAAACCAAAAAAAATCATTATTAAAGTTTAATCTCACTTCATTTATACATTTTATTCTGAAGGTTCTTCAATTTATCTAATAAAAGAATAAATAGGGAAATAATTTAAAGACGTTGTTTAATGTCTAAAAATAGGGTTGAAGTTATCAATTGTAAAATTTTCGGGAACTTTCGGAGAGCACTATGACCACCGAAAACGATTATTAAAAGCTCTTCCCACTTCATTTGTACATAATGTTCTTAAGGATCTTCACTTTTTCCATTGAAATAATAAATAAAAAATGAATTTTAAACATAAACACAGTAACTAATAGGAGGTAAATGTATTTGTTCGAAAAGTCGTATGAATTTTTTTTATTCAAAGAATGAACTAATCTCCATAAAAAATCTACAATCCACACTATTTTATCACGTAATAATGAACGTCTCAAGACTTGGTTGTTGTCTGCTTAAAATGAACTTTTTAGGGTTTAAGCGCATAGTGAAATGGGTTAGAGGCAAAAAGTAGAGTCTTGTGATCTTGAAGCTTTTGGTTTTTTTTTTTTTAAATCAAATAAGGTGTCAATTACTAACTTTAAAATTTTTTATGAACAATAATAATATTTTTTAGTAGCTAAAAATTTTACAAAATATGTTAAAGGGTTATTTAATCTCTAAAAATAGGGTTGACGTTATCTACCGAAAAATATTCGAGAACTTCCGGAGCGCACTAAAACCACCAAAAATCATTATTAAAATTTAATCTCACTTCATTTATACATTTTATTCTGAAGGTTCTTTACTTTTTCCAATAAAAGAATAAATAGGGAAATAATTTAAAGAGGTTGTTTAATCTCTAAAAATAGGGTTGAAGTTATCAATTGTAAAATAACCTAAAACTCCTGAGAGAGCACTATGACCACCTAAAAGATTATTAAAAGCTCTTCGCACTTCATTTGTACATAATGTTCTTAAGGGTCTTCACTTTTTCCATTGAAAGAATAAATAGAAAATAAATTTTAAACATAAACACAGTAACTAATAGGAGGTAAATGTATTTGTTCGAAAAGTCGTATGAATTTTTTTTATTCAAAAAATGAACTAATCTCCATAAAAAATCTACAATCCACACTATTTTATCACGTAATAATGAACGTCTCAAGACTTGGTTGTTGTCTGCTTAAAATGAACTTTTTAGGGTTTAAGCGCATAGTGAAATGAGGTAGAGGCATAAAGTAGAGTCTTGTGATCTTGAAGCTTTTGTTTTTTTTTTTAATCAAATTAGGTGTCAATTACTAACTTTAAAAATTTTTTATGAAGAATTGTGACGACCACAACCACAGGTACTAATTATTTATTTTATTTAACGTTCTATTAACCTGTGTGTGTCTAGTTGGATTAGTGAATTTCATCAAGCTCGGTGTTAATGAGTCTTTGATTTTATTAGTTTAAGGCGAAATATTCTCCTTTAGACAACTATTGATAAAAATTAAAAGAAAAGGGAGTGGCAATGGCACTTTGGTGATTAATGTCTAAATGAGGGTGATAATTAACACTTGGATTTTGACCTAATTTGCTAGTATTTAAGCTCCTTATCATTGAAAATTCAAAAGAAACCCTAACCCTAGCCCCATCAACATCTTCTCCTTCTCCTGGTACCTTGCCCTAACCAAAACCCTAACCTTTATTGTACTACTCCACCACGGCGAAAATCCACACGCATGCAACCCGTCCGCCCACCGCTTCAGTATTTCGCGGCGGCATGCGCCTGATCTCGCCGTTCGGAGCTGCCGTGTTATACGCCTGCAAGCACGGACGGAAAGCCACAGCCGCCTTTGAAGCCGTGTCCTCGAAGTCGCTCGGCCGTCCAAGTCTCGAGCAGCAGGTCTTCAATCGCGCGTCCAGTCGCTCACGCCGGCAAGCCACCCCTGCAGCCGCGAGAACACCTGCAGACCCACGAACGTGAAGTCCCGCCGTGAAGCTTTGCAGCGTCGGATCTTCTCACGCGAACTCCAGCCGCCACAAGCCGTCCCTTGCGCCGCCGATCCACGGCGCTGCGCGCGTCGAAGCTTCACGGCGGCGAGAGCCCTCACGCGCGACTGACCGAGGGAAACGTTCGATCACTGCAGCAGGTCTTGCGCCGGACTTCACAAAGCAGCAGCCACACGCGAGCTCCGTTCCTCCCAGCCGTTGTTGCTGCCGTCGAATCCTACAACGCCGGCCAGCACGTCTTCACAGCCACAGAGAATACAGCCCGGTGAGCGTTCGTGTTAAGTTTCGAATTTGATGAAGAATTATTCGTGACCTATTGTTTATCGAAGCGTCTAATTGAGAGCTTAAGCTCTTTGTTTGACGCTAATTGTAGGGACCAAGTTTGGAGCGGAATTGAGGGTCAAACGTCAAGACGAACTAAGGAATAGTAGGTATTCGCTTTGAACTCGAGGTAAGCGGGGCATGAAATCTTAAGAACGTAATTTAAGTACCCTTACGATTATAGATTTAGTGAATGCTTGGAGAATGAACTTGGAATTGTGGTGTGAATCAGGTTCCACTAAAGAAGAGTACTCGAGGAGCTCGGGTTAGGTTTTGGAGTAGAATTCGAACTAAGGTAAGGGGATCTTGTGCCGAATCTTTTAAATGGGATTAAAGAAAACGAATTTCGTTATTCTATGTGAAATTAGTTCGTTATTTTACTTAAAAAGATTTAATGATTTTACACGAGAATATCTCAATATTTTATTGTGAAAATATCCTTGTATTATACGTAAGAAAAATCTAGTATTTCATGTGAGGATATTACAGTATCTTGTATGAGAATATTTCATGATTACCTATAAGTTTGTTATCTTCAAACTATTATATGAGGAATGTATGATTTGCATATCAACGATAATTGTTGTGGCATGTACACTATTATTATGTGGAATGATGGGACCTCATGCATGTTATGTATGCCATGAAATGATTTAATGAAAAATGTGGAAATTGGTCTCCTGAGTGCATTGTGTGCATGGTAAAACATGCATTAGAGACCCTATGGGTCAAATTACAGGGTGCAGAGGACTCAATCTATACTGAGTGCATGAGGACTCAAACCATACAGGTGCATGAGGGACTCAAATTATTACAGGGGTCTGTGAGGGACTCAAAATGAAATGACTCAGGATGACCAATTGGCCACTTAAAAGAAAAAGGAAGTCATGTATTATAGTCATGATGATATGAGAAAGTTTTAGGTCCCGCATATGTACAGTTCGAACAGGTTTAAAAGTCATGATTGTATGTGCTTGCATATCCCAAACCTCGGTAGCGAGGTCACTTACTGGGTATTGTTTTTGCAATACTCACCCTTTCTTTTAAAAATGTTTTTCAGGTAAGGCCAAGGACGTGCAGGGCGAGTGACGGAGGCGCGTTGCCAGGACCATGGGAATAGTCATGTTTTCCGCATATTTTTCTTTGATAACTAAAGCTGTCGTTTTATGGTTTTGAAGTTAAGTTTAAATTTCAGGATTTTAAGCAGGCCATGTCTAAACTGCTCCTTTTACCTGTTTTGAATGTTTTGTTTTGGGATCCCTAAAGACAATTTATTTTCTATCGGAGATTTAAAGATCGTTTTATATCTTTTGGCCTATAAATGCATGCATGTCTAGTAATGTCCCTAAGAGATTAGTTATAGAAAAGTAGGGGCGTTACAGTTGGTATCAGAGCCCTAGGTTTAAGGGTTCTGTAGACTTGCTTACAGAGTAAGCACAGAGTAGTTTCCATGGTTGAGCAATGCGTTCCGGTCACCGCCAGGTACGTTCTGATATTTTATAAATCAAGCAAATGATTATGATGTAATTCAGTATTGTGAATGTAAATGAATTTAAACCTTAAGGGTGATCCTATCTTATAGTTAGAAAGTAATGAAAACTGAGTTAGAAACTCTCTGCATTGTAGTATGCGACAAAATGCCACCTAGAGGTCGTGGGAGAGGTAGAGGGGCGTGGTAGGGCTCTGAGATCGGGAGTTAATGTTAACACCCGGCCCGAACTACCACTAGAACAGAGGAGAGATTACCCCACCCGTGTCTGATCTTCCCGGAGACCAGGCGGATCACCGGGAGGAAGCACTGCGATCGCTCCAGCAAGTGGCGGATCAAGGAAACCCTAATGTCATGACTATGATGGTAGAGGCTATCTCTGAGACTCTTGTGCGAGCTCTGATAGCCACTCGGTTGGCCCAAGCAAGTCGAGGGCGGAATGATGCAACTCGAGTCTCGATATCCGGGACTTCGTGAAATATGATCCCGAGCTTTTGATGGGTCTTCCAGTGACCCCACCGTGGTGGTGAGTTATGGTTGTCCTCCATTGAGACCATCTTGATTGATGAATTGTTACGAGGACTAGAGGGTGTCTGTGCTACCTTCATGTTGAGAGACGACGCCTATTTATGGTGGGAGTCCGCCCAAGGAACCATAGTCGCCAAGGGGGAAACGATCACATGGAATCTGTTTAAAGAAGCATTCTGAGCGGAAATTTTACCTGCTGCTGCACTCGTAATAGGAAATCGCGAATTCTTGCAAATGAGCGAGCAGGAGGCGGTGGAGATATATGAGAGAGAATTCACCCGCTTGTCACGCTTTGCCCCCGAGCTAGTAGACACAGAGGCGAAGAAAACAGAGCGTTTCATTATGGGACTAGATGAAAATGTCCGAGGCTTCATACAGGCACTAGCACCTCCTGACTATGCCTCCGCAGTGAGAGTGGCAGAATTGATTTGGGTGCAGTATGATCGCACATCGTGTGTAGTTGCATTACCGGGCGACCATGGCAAATCAGAAGAGGAAATGGGAACCGCCAAGCTCAGGCTCGCAGCGTCCCCAGCGTACGCCGCATAGACCAGGAAATTTTCGTGCAGGTTCAGGTCAGAAACCACAGGTCAACAGGACAGGAACTAATAGTGGAGATAAGCCACAATGCAAAGACTGTGGTAAGCATCATTGGGGTAAGTGTTTGGCCCGATCCGGAGTGTGCTTCAGATGTGGGAAAGAAGGGCACAGAGCTAATAACTGTCCGAGTCAAGCCAGTACTAGCCAACCTCAGGTTACCAATAGTGGGGCTGCTGCCAAGCCCGTAATTCACCAAGGAAGAGCTTATGCAAGCACAAGTAAAAGCATCCATGGCACAGACTCCGTGGTTACAGGTACACTTCCATTACTTGGACACCTTGCCTATGTACTATTTGATTCTGGTTCTACACACTCTTTTATTTCTGCATCCTTCGTAAGTCAAGCTGAGTTGAAATTAGAAACGATTCTGATGATGCTTTGTCTGCATCTCCACTCCTGCGGGATAAACTTGTTAGCCACTATGAAAGTCAAGGATGGTAGTGTAACTATCGCATGAGACCATGAGTTAACATAAATCTAGTAGTCTTAGACATGTTTGACTTTGATGTGATATTGGGTATGGGTCGTTAACGCGAGAACCATGTTTGCATTGATTGCATCGGGAAGGAGGTAGTGTTTACTCCTCCCGACGAACTCAGCTCTGAGTTCGAGGCACGTTAACAGGAAGTAGGCCTAAGGTAATTACTGCCCTTAAGGCCAGGAAGTTATTACATCGGGGAGCTTGGGGCGTCTTAGCTTGCATACTAGATGCAAGGTGTACGGAGATCTCAGTGTCATCGGTACCAGTGGTGAATGAATTTCCAGACGTGTTTCCCGAGGACCTCCCCGGAGTACCTCCGGTCAGAGAGGTGGATTTTAACATAGGATTGGAGTTAGGGACGACTCCGATATCCAAGGCACCGCATGAGAATGGCACCGGCAGAGTTGAAAGAACTGAAACTACAGTTACAAGACTTACTGGACAAGGGATTTATACGCCCTAGCGTTTCGCCTTGGGGAGCCCCAGTGTTGTTCGTGAAAAAGAAAGACGGGTCCATGCGCCTGTGTATAGATTACAGGGAGTTGAATAAAGTTACGATCAAGAATAAATACCCTCTTCCTAGGATAGATGATTTGTTCGATCGATTCACGAGCAACAGTGCTTTCAAGATTGATCTGAGATCAGGCTACCATCAGTTGAGAATTAGTGAAGAGGATATTCCTAAGACAGCATTCAGATCACGTTATGGACATTACGAGTTCAACGGTGATGCCGTTTGGTTTGACCAACGCCCCCGCCGCTTTCATGGACTTGATGAACCGTTTATTCAAAGAGTTTCTAGATACGTTCGTGATTGTATTTATTGACGATATTCTGATATACTCCAGATGTGATGAAGATCATGAAAGGCACCTAAGAAAAGTTTTACTCACGCTGAGAGAGAATAAGTTATATGCAAAATTTTCCAAGTGCGAATCCTGGCTCAGACAGGTATCCTTCTTAGGGCATGTGGTGTCCGAAGTCGAGTCTCTGTTGACCCAAATGAAAGTGGAGGCCGCCACACGGTGGCCCCGTCGACCACCATTACAGAGGTGCGTAGTTTTCTCGGGTCTTGCGAGTTACTATAGACGTTTACGTGCGGGACTTCGCCAAGATAGCCATGCCCATGACCCACCGACGCAAGCAGGTAACCCATTTGTGTGGGATGATAATTGTGAAGCGATTTTCCAGAACTCAAGTGTAGGTTGGTGTCACTCCGATCCTTACGATCCCCGAGAGGAACAGGGAGCTTAAGTGGTTTACTGATGATGCTTCTAAGAAAGGTTTGGGTGTGTTCTAATGCAAAGACGGTAAAGTAATAGCCTATGCATCCCGACAATTAAAGGCGCGCGAGAGGAATTATCCAACCCATGACTCGTAGCTAGCGGCGGTGGTCTTTGCACTAAAGATCCGGAGACATTACCTTTATGGCGAGAAAATTCAGATTTTTACAGACCATAAAAATCAAAGTACTTGTTCACCCGAAAAGAGTGAACATGAGGCAACGCAGATGGTTGGAATTAGTAAAGGATTACGACATAGACATTCAATACCACCCCTGTAAGGCTAATGTCGTGGCCGATGCCCCCTCGAGAAAGCCGTTCATACTTCAAACGAGTTCTGAGAGAGAGCGAGTTACAGCGAGAGTTTGCACGCAGTGAAATTGCGATACTAGTAGGAAAGACCACGGCTCGATTAGCTCGATTAACGAGTACAACCAACTTTGAGGCAACGCATAGTTGAGTCTCGGCAAGGGACCCTCGGTTAGTAGAGAAGCTTACGGCGGTAACTACGAGTGAGTTGGCGAGTTTTCACTATCCACGATGGGAGGATTACTATTTTTGAATTCGATTATGTGTGCGAGACGACGACAAATCGGCGAAATCTTGAACGAGGCCCATAACTCGCCATTTTCTATGCATCCCGGTAGTACCAAGATGTATCGAGATCTCAAATTGATCGTTACGGTGGTGCAACATGAAACGCGACGTGGCGAGTTTGTCGTCAAGTGTTTGACTTGTCAGCGGTGAAGGCACCTGCAGACAGAGGCCCGCGAGGACTCTGCGGCCTTTTTACATGTGCCCGGTGGAAATGGGAGGAGATCTCTATGGATTTCATAGTCGGACTGCCTAGAACCTTACGAGGTTACTCAGTAATTTGGGTCATTGTGGACAGATTAACCAAGTCAGCACATTTCATACGAGGGAAACCCACCTATTCTACGGATAAGTGGGCGCGACTTTACACGGAAGAGATAGTTCGTGCGCATGGGATTCCAGGTCGAGGATTATTTGAGCGCGAGGATCCACGTTTCACCTCCAACTTTTGGAGGAGCCTACAAAAGCGTTAGGTTCACAGTTGAACTTTAGTACAGCTTTTCATCCACAGACGGATGGGCAGACAGAACGTTTGAACCAGATCTTAGAAGACATGTTACGAGCTTGCACTTTAGACTTCCCAGGTAGTTGGGACACACATTTGCATTTGATGGAGTTTGCTTACAATAACAGTTACCAGTCGACCATCGGAATGGCTCCATTTGAAGCTCTCTATGGAAAACGTTGCAGAACTCCCGTTTTCTGGGAGGAGGTTGGTGAACGCCAGTTATTGGGTCCAGAAATAGTACAGATCACTAATAGTGCAATACAAAAGATTAGGGTGCGGATGCAGACCGCCCAAAGCAGACAAAAGAGTTATGCCGATTCGAGACGAAGGGACCTAGAATTCGAAGTTGGCGACCACGTATTCCTTAAAGTGGCCCCAATGAAAGGGATTCTAAGGTTTGGTCGGAAAGGGAAGTTGAGTCCGCGCTTTATAGGGCCATTTGAGATTTTAGAGAGGGTTGGTGTGGTGGCCTACCGGTTAGCATTGCCGCCTTCCCTATCAGCAGTTCATGACGTGTTTCATGTCTCCATGTTGAGAAAATACGTTCCAGATCCGACTCACGTCATAGACTTTGAACCATTACAGTTAGCAGAAGATTTGAGTTATGGCGAGCGACCTGTACAGATTATTGCAAGAGATCAAAAGACCCTCCGTGTAGTGAGATCAACTTAGTTAAAGTGTTATGGCAAAACCACCGCACGGAAGAAGCTACCTGGGAGCGAGAAGAGGTAGTGCGAGCTAAATATCCATAACTATTCCAAGAATAGGAACTTTCGAGGACGAAAGTTCTTAAGGAAGGAAGATTGTGACGACCACAACCACAGGTACTAATTATTTATTTTATTTAACGTTCTATCAACCTGTGTGTGTCTAGTTGGATTAGTGAATTTCATCAAGCTCGGTGTTAATGAGTCTTTGATTTTATTAGTTTAAGGCGAAATATTCTCCTTTAGACAACTATTGATAAAAATTAAAAGAAAAGGAAGTGGCAATGGCACTTTGGTGATTAATGTCTAAATGAGGGTGATAATTAACACTTGGATTTTGACCTAATTTGTTAGTATTTAAGCTCCTTATCATTGAAAATTCAAAAGAAACCCTAACCCTAGCCCCATCAACATCTTCTCCTTCTCCTGGTACCTTGCCCTAACCAAAACCCTAACCTTTATTGTACTACTCCACCATGGCGAAATCCACACGACGTAACGCCGCCCACCGGTTGCTTCAAGTATTTCCGCCGACGTGCGCACGATCTCGCCGTTCGGAGCTGCCGTGTTATACGCCTGCAAGCACGGACGGAATGCCACAGCCGCCTTTGAAGCCGTCTCCTCGAAGTCGCTCGGCCGTCCAAGTCTCGGCAGCAGGTCTTCAATCGCGCGTCCGATCGCTCCGCGCGAAAGAGCGCCACCCCGCGGTAGCGAGAACACCGCGCAGACCCACGAACGTGAAGTCCCGCCGTGAAGCTTTGCAGCGTCGGATCTTCTCACGCGAACTCCAGCCGCCACAAGCCGTCCCTTGCGCCGCCGATCCACGAACACGTCCACGAGCGCCTGCCGCCGTCGAAGCTTCACGGCCGAGAGCCCTCACGCGCGTGACCCGCCGAGGGAAATGTTCGATCAACTGCGGCGGTCTTACGTCCGGACTTCACAAAGCGGCGACCACACGCGAGCTCCGTTCCTCCCGGTAGTTGTTGCTGCCGTCCGAATCCTACAACGCCGCCAAAGACGCGTCTTCACACTACAGAGAATACAGCCCGGTGAGCGTTCGTGTTAAGTTTCGAATTTGATGAAGAATTATTCGTGACCTATTGTTTATCGAAGCGTCTAATTGAGAGCTTAAGCTACTGTTTCGAACGCTAATTGTAGGGACCAAGTTTGGAGCGGAATTGAGGGTCAAACGTCAAAACGAACTAAGGAATAGTAGGTATTCGCTTTGAACTCGAGGTAAGCGGGGCATGAAATCTTAAGAACGTAATTTAAGTACCACTACGATTATAGATTTAGTGAATGCTTGGAGAATGAACTTGGAATTGTGGTGTGAATCAGGTTCCACTAAAGAAGAGTACTCGAGGAGCTCGGGTTAGGTTTTGGAGTAGAATTCGAACTAAGGTAAGGGATCTTGTGCCGAATCTTTTAAATGGGATTAAAGAAAACGAATTTCGTTATTCTATGTGAAATTAGTTCGTTATTTTACTTAAAAAGATTTAATGATTTTACACGAGAATATCTCAATATTTTATTGTGAAAATATCCTTGTATTATACGTAAGAAAAATCTAGTATTTCATGTGAGGATATTACAGTATCTTGTATGAGAATATTTCATGATTACCTATAAGTTTGTTATCTTCAAACTATTATATGAGGAATGTATGATTTGCATATCAACGATAATTGTTGTGGCATGTACACTATTGTTATGTGGAATGATGGGACCTCATGCATGTTATGTATGCCATGAAATGATTTAATGAAAAATGTGGAAATTGGTCTCCTGAGTGCATTGTGTGCATGGTAAAACATGCATTAGAGACCCTATGGGTCAAATTACAGGGGTCTGTGAGGGACTCAATCTATACAGGGTGCTGTGAGGACTCAAACCATACAGAGTGTCATGAGGACTCAAATTATTACAGAGTGCATGAGGGACTCAAAATGAAATGACTCAGGATGACCAATTGGCCACTTAAAAGAAAAAGGAAGTCATGTATTATAGTCATGATGATATGAGAAAGTTTTAGGTCCCGCATATGTACAGTTCGAACAGGTTTAAAAGTCATGATTGTATGTGCTGTCATATCCCAAACCTCGGTAGCGAGGTCACTTACTGGGTATTGTTTTTGCAATACTCACCCTTTCTTTTAAAAATGTTTTTCAGGTAAGGCCAAGGACGTGCAGGGCGAGTGACGGAGGCGCGTAGCCAGGACCATGGGAATAGTCATGTTTTCCGCATATTTTTCTTTGATAACTAAAGCTGTCGTTTTATGGTTTTGAAGTTAAGTTTAAATTTCAGGATTTTAAGCAGGCCATGTCTAAACTGCTCCTTTTACCTGTTTTGAATGTTTTGTTTTGGGATCCCTAAAGACAAATTATTTTCTATCGGAGATTTAAAGATCGTTTTATATCTTTTGGCCTATAAATGCATGCATGTCTTCAAGCTTTTGGTTTTTTTTTTAATCAAATTAGGTGTCAATTACTAACTTTAAAATTTTTTATGAAGAATACTAATATTTTCTAGTAGCTTAAAATTTTAAAAAATGTATTATAATGTTATTTAATCTCTAAAAATAGGGTTGACGTTATCTACTGAAAAATATTCGAGAACTTCCGGAGCGCACTAAAACCACAAAAAATCATTATTAAAATTTAATCTCACTTCATTTATACATTTTATTCTGAAGGTTCTTCAGTTTTTCCAATAAAAGAATAAATAGGAAAATAATTTAAAGACGTTGTTTAATCTTTAAAAATAGGGTTGAAGTTATCAATTGTAAAATATCCGGAAACTTCCGGAGAGCAATATGACCACCGATAACGATTATTAAAAGCTCTTCTCACTTCATTTGTACATAATGTTCTTAAGGGTCTTCACTTTTTCCATTGAAAGAATAAATAGAATATAAATTTTAAACATAAACATAGTAACTAATAGGAGGTAAATGTATTTGTTCGAAAAGTCGTATGAATTTTTTTTATTCAAAAAATGAACTAATCTCCATAAAAAATCTACAATCCACACTATTTTATCAAGTAATAATGAACGTATCAAGACTTGGTTGTTGTCTGCTTAAAATGAACTTTTTAGGGTTTAAGTGCATAGTAAATTGGGTTAGAGACATAAAGTAGAGTCTTGTGATCTTGAAGCTTTTGATTTTTTTTTTAATCAAATTTTGTGTCAATTACTAACTTTAAAATTTTTTTATGAAGAATACTAATATTTTCTAGTAGCTAAAAATTTTAAAAAATATATTAAAGGGTTATTTAATCTCTAAAAATAGGGTTGACGTTATCTACCGAAAAATATTCGAGAACTTCCGGAAGTAACAAAAACAACCGAAAATGATTATTAAACTTTAATCTCACTTCATTTATACAGTTTATTCTGAAGGTTCTTCACTTTTTCCAATAAAAGAAAAAATAGGAAAATAATTTAAAGAGGTTGTTTAATGTCTAAAAATAGGGTTGAAATTTTCAATTGTAAAATATCTGAAAACTTCCGGAGAGCACTATGACAACCGAAAATGATTATTAAAAGCTCTTCTCACTTCATTTCTACATAATGTTCTTAAGGGTCTTCACTTTTTCCATTGAAAGAATAAATAGAAAATGAATTTTAAACATAAACACAGTAACTAATAGGAGGTAAATGTATTTGTTCGAAAAGTCGTATGAATTTTTTTTATTCAAAAAATGAACTAATCTACATAAAAAATCTACAATCCACACTATTTTATCACCTAATAACGAACGTCTCAAGACTTGGTTGTTGTCTGCTTAAAATGAACTTTTTGGGGTTTAAGTGCATAGTGAAATGGGTTAGAGGCAAAAAGTAGAGTCTTGTGATCTTGAAGCTTTTGGTTTTTTTTTAATCAAATTAAATTTTTTATGAAGAATACTAATATTTTCTAGTAGCTAAAAATTTTAAAAATATATTAAAAGGTTATTTAATCTCTAAAAATAGGATTGACGTTATCTCACCTGAAAAATATTCGACAACTCTTGGAGGTAAATAAAACAACTGAAAATGATTATTAAACTTTAATCTCACTTCATTTATACAGTTTATTACAAGGTTCTTCACTTTTTCCAATAAAAGAAAAAATAGGAAAATAATTTAAAGAGGTTGTTTAATGTCTAAAAATAGGGTTGAAATTTTCAATTGTAAAATATCCGAAACTTCCTGAGAGCACTATGACCACCTAAAATGATTATTAAAAGCTCTTCTCACTTCATTTCTACATAATGTTCTTAAGGGTCTTCACTTTTTCCATTGAAAGAAAAAATAGAAAATGAATTTTAAAACATAAACACAAAGAACTAATAGGAGGTAAATGTATTTGTTCGAAAAGTCGTATGAATTTTTTTATTCAAAAATGAACTAATCTACATAAAAAATCTACAATCCACACTATTTTATCACGTAATAACGAACGTCTCAAGACTTGGTTGTTGTCTGCTTAAAATGAACTTTTTAGGGTTTAAGCACATAGTAAATTGGGTTAGAGGCATAAAGTAAAGTCTTGTGATCTTCAAGCTTTTGGTTTTTTTTTTAATCAAATTAGGTGTCAATTACTAACTTTAAAATTTTTTTATGAAGAATACTAATATTTTCTAGTAGCTTAAAATTTTAAAAAATGTATTATAATGTTATTTAATCTCTAAAAATAGGGTTGACGTTATCTACTGAAAAATATTCGAGAACTTCCGGAGCGCACTAAAACCACAAAAAATCATTATTAAAATTTAATCTCACTTCATTTATACATTTTATTCTGAAGGTTCTTCAGTTTTTCCAATAAAAGAATAAATAGGAAAATAATTTAAAGACGTTGTTTAATCTTTAAAAATAGGGTTGAAGTTATCAATTGTAAAATATCCGGAAACTTCCGGAGAGCAATATGACCACCGAAAACGATTATTAAAAGCTCTTCTCACTTCATTTGTACATAATGTTCTTAAGGGTCTTCACTTTTTCCATTGAAAGAATAAATAGAATATAAATTTTAAACATAAACATAGTAACTAATAGGAGGTAAATGTATTTGTTCGAAAAGTCGTATGAATTTTTTTATTCAAAAATGAACTAATCTCCATAAAAATCTACAATCCACACTATTTTATCAAGTAATAATGAACGTATCAAGACTTGGTTGTTATGCTGCTTAAAATGAACTTTTTAGGGTTTAAGTGCATAGTAAATTGGGTTAGAGACATAAAGTAGAGTCTTGTGATCTTGAAGCTTTTGATTTTTTTTTTAATCAAATTTTGTGTCAATTACTAACTTTAAAATTTTTTTATGAAGAATACTAATATTTTCTAGTAGCTAAAAATTTTAAAAAATATATTAAAGGGTT
Organism: Trichosanthes cucumerina; assembly: GCA_036507285.1. Taxonomy (NCBI): domain Eukaryota; kingdom Viridiplantae; phylum Streptophyta; class Magnoliopsida; order Cucurbitales; family Cucurbitaceae; genus Trichosanthes; species Trichosanthes cucumerina. Next base: position 1,605,370 of record CM071841.1, read on the forward strand.
ATTTAATCTCTAAAAATAGGGTTGACGTTATCTACCGAAAAATATTCGAGAACTTCCGGAAGTAACAAAAACAACCGAAAATGATTATTAAACTTTAATCTCACTTCATTTATACAGTTTATTCTGAAGGTTCTTCACTTTTTCCAATAAAAGAAAAAATAGGAAAATAATTTAAAGAGGTTGTTTAATGTCTAAAAATAGGGTTGAAATTTTCAATTGTAAAATATCTGAAAACTTCCGGAGAGCACTATGACAACCGAAAATGATTATTAAAAGCTCTTCTCACTTCATTTCTACATAATGTTCTTAAGGGTCTTCACTTTTTCCATTGAAAGAATAAATAGAAAATGAATTTTAAACATAAACACAGTAACTAATAGGAGGTAAATGTATTTGTTCGAAAAGTCGTATGAATTTTTTTTATTCAAAAAATGAACTAATCTACATAAAAAATCTACAATCCACACTATTTTATCACCTAATAACGAACGTCTCAAGACTTGGTTGTTGTCTGCTTAAAATGAACTTTTTGGGGTTTAAGTGCATAGTGAAATGGGTTAGAGGCAAAAAGTAGAGTCTTGTGATCTTGAAGCTTTTGGTTTTTTTTTAATCAAATTAAATTTTTTATGAAGAATACTAATATTTTCTAGTAGCTAAAAATTTTAAAAAATATATTAAAAGGTTATTTAATCTCTAAAAATAGGATTGACGTTATCTACCGAAAAATATTCGACAACTCTTGGAGGTAAATAAAACAACCGAAAATGATTATTAAACTTTAATCTCACTTCATTTATACTGTTTATTCTGAAGGTTCTTCACTTTTTCCAATAAAAGAAAAAATAGGAAAATAATTTAAAGAGGTTGTTTAATGTCTAAAAATAGGGTTGAAATTTTCAATTGTAAAATATCTGGAAACTTCCGGAGAGCACTATGACCACCGAAAATGATTATTAAAAGCTCTTCTCACTTCATTTCTACATAATGTTCTTAAGGGTCTTCACTTTTTCCATTGAAAGAATAAATAGAAAATGAATTTTAAACATAAACACAGTAACTAATAGGAGGTAAATGTATTTGTTCGAAAAGTCGTATGAATTTTTTTTATTCAAAAAATGAACTAATCTACATAAAAAATCTACAATCCACACTATTTTATCACGTAATAACGAACGTCTCAAGACTTGGTTGTTGTCTGCTTAAAATGAACTTTTTAGGGTTTAAGCGCATAGTAAATTGGGTTACAGGCAATAAAGTAAAGTCTTGTGATATTCAAGCTTTTGGTTTTTTTTTAATCAAATTAGGTGTCAATTACTAACTTTAAAATTTTTTATGAAGAATACTAATATTTTCTAGTAGCTAAAAATTTTAAAAAATATATTAAAAGGTTATATAATCTCTAAAAATAGGATTGACGTTATCTACCGAAAATTATTAGACAACTTCTGGAGGTAAATAAAACCACCGAAAATGATTATTAAACTTTAATCTCACTTCATTAATACAGTTTATTCTGAAGGTTCTTCACTTTTTCCAATAAAAGAAAAAATAGGAAAATAATTTAAAGAGGTTGTTTAATGTCTAAAAATAGGGTTGAAATTTTCAATTGTAAAATATCTGGAAACTTCCAGAGACCACTATGACCACCGAAAATGATTATTAAAAGCTCTTCTCACTTCATTTCTACATAATGTTCTTAAGGGTCTTCACTTTTTCCATTGAAAGAATAAATAGAAAATGAATTTTAAACATAAACACAGTAACTAATAGGAGGTAAATGTATTTGTTCGAAAAGTCGTATGAATTTTTTTTATTCAAAAAATGAACTAATCTCCATAAGAAATCTATAATCCACACTTTTTTATCACGTAATAACTAACGTCTCAAGACTTGGTTGTTGTCTGCTTAAAATGAACTTTTTAGGGTTTAAGCGGATACTGAAATGGGTTAGAGGCATAAAGTAGAGTTTTGTGATCTTGAAGCTTTTGTTTTTTTTTTTAATCAAATTAGGTGTCAATTACTAACTTTAAATTTTTTTTATGAAGAATACTAATATTTTCTAGTAGCTAAAAATTTTAAAAAATATATTAAAAAGTTATTTAATCTCTAAAAATAGGGTTGACGTTATCTACCGAAAAATATTCGAGAACTTCCGGAGAGCATTAAAACCACCGAAAATGATTATTAAAATTTAATCTTACTTCATTTATACATTTTATTCTGAAGGTTCTTCACTTTTTCCAATAAAAGAATAAATAGAGAAATAATTTAAAAATGTTGGTTAATCTCTAAAAATAGGGTTGAAGTTATCAATTGTAAAATATCCGGGAAGTTCCGTAGAGCACTATGACCACCGAAAACGATTATTAAAAGCTTTTCTAACTTCATTTGTACATAATGTTCTGAAGAGTCTTCACTTTTTTCCATTGAAAGAATAAATAGAAAATGAATTTCAAACATAAACAAAGTAACTAATAGAAGGTAAATGTATTTGTTCGAAAAGTCGTATGAATTTTTTTTTATTCAAAACATGAACTAATCTCGATAAAAAATCTTCAATCCACACTATTTTATCAAGTAATAACGAAGAATTCAAGACTTGGTTGTTGTCTGCTCAAAATGTACTTTTTAGGGTTTAAGCGTATAGTAAATTGGGTTAGAAGCAAAAAGTAGAGTCTTGTGATCTTGAAGCTTTTGTTTTTTTTTTTAATCAAATTAGGTGTCAATTGCTAACTTTAAAATTTTTTTATGAAGAATACTAATATTTTCTAGTAGCTAAAAATTTTAAAAAATATATTAAAAGGTTATTTAATCTCTAAAAATAGGGTTGACGTTATCTACCGAAAAATATTCAAGAACTTCCGGAGCGCACTAAAACCACCAAAAATCATTATTAAAATTTAATCTCACTTCATTTATACATTTGTTCTGAAGGTTCTTCTCTTTTTCCAATAAGAGAATAAATAGGGAAATAATTTAAAGAGGTTGTTTAATCTCTAAAAATAAGGTTGAAGTTATCAATTGTAAAATATCCGGAAACTTCCGGAGAGCAATATAACCACCGAAAACGATTATTAAAAGCTCATCTCACTTCATTTGTACATAATGTTCTTAAGGGTCTTCACTTTTTCCATTGAAAGAATAAATAGAAAATAAATTTTAAACATAAACACAGTAACTAATAGGAGGTAAATGTATTTGTTCGAAAAGTCGTATGATTTTTTTTTTATTCAAAAAATGAACTAATCTCCATAAAAAATCTACAATCCACACTATTTTATCACGTAATAATGAACGTCTCAAGACTTGGTTGTTGTCTGCTTAAAATGAACTTTTTAGGGTTTAAGCGCATAGTAAATTGGGTTAGAGGCCTAAAGTAGAGTCTTGTGATCTTGAAGCTTTTGGTTTTTTTTTAATCAAATTAGGTGTAAATTACTAACTTTATATTTTTTTTATGAAGAATACTAATATTTTCTAGTAGCTAAAAATTTTAAAAAATATATTATAAGGTTATTTAATCTCTAAAAATAGGGTTGACGTTATCTACCGAAAAATATTCGAGAACTTCTGGAGCGCACTAAAACCACGAAAAATCATTATTAAAATTTAATCTCACTTCATTTATACATTTTATTCTGAAGGTTCTTCACTTTTTCAAATAAAAGAATAAATAGGGAAATAATTTAAAGAGGTTTTTTAATCTCTAAAAATAGGGTTGAATTTATAAATATCCGGAAACTTCCGGAGAGCACTATGACCACCGAAAACGATTATTAAAAGCTCTTCTCACTTCATCTGTACATAATGTTCTTCACTTTTTCCATTGAAAGAATAAATAGAAAATAAATTTTAAACATAAACACAGAAACTAATAGGAGGTAAATGTATGTGTTCGAAAAGTCGTATGAATTTTTTTTATTCAAAAAATGAACTAATCTCCATAAAAAATCTACAATCCACACTATTTTATCACGTAATAACGAACGTCTCAAGACTTGGTTGTTGTCTGCTTAAAATGAACTTTTTAGGGTTTAAGCGCATAGTAAATTGGGTTAGAGACATAAAGTAGAGTCTTGTGATCTTGAAGCTTTTGGTTTTTTTTTTAATCAAATTAGGTTTCAATTACTAACTTTAAAATTTTTTTATGAAGAATACTAATATTTTCTAGTAGCTAAAAATTTTAAAAAATATATTATAAGGTTATTTAATCCCTAAAAATAGGGTTGACGTTATCTACCGAAAAATATTCGAGAACTTCCGGAGCGCACTAAAACCACAAAAAATCATTATTAAAATTTAATCTCACTTCATTTATACATTTTATTCTGAAGGTTCTTCAGTTTTTCCAATAAAAGAATAAATAGGAAAATAATTTAAAGAGGTTGTCTAATCTCTAAAAATAGGGTTGAAGTTATCAATTGTAAAATATTCGGAAACTTCCGGAGAGCACTATGACAGCCGAAAACGATTATTAAAAGCTCTTCTCACTTCATTTGTACATAATGTTCTTAAGAGTCTTCACTTTTTCCATTGAAAGAATAAATAGAAAATAAATTTTAAACATAAACACAGTAACTGATAGGAGGTAAATGTATTTGTTCGAAAAGTCGTATGAATTTTTTTTATTCAAAAAATGAATTAATCTCCATAAAAAATCTACAATCCACACTATTTTATCACGTAATAACGAACGTCTCAAGACTTGGTTGTTGTCTGCTTAAAATGAACTTTTTAGGGTTTAAGCGCATAGTAAATTGGGTTAGAGGCATAAAGTAGAGTCTTGTGATCTTGAAGCTTTTGTTTTTTTTTTTTTTTAATCAAATTAGGTGTCAATTACTATATTTAAATTTTTTTTATGAAGAATACTAATATTTTCTAGTAGCTTAAAATTTTAAAAAATGTATTATAAGGTTATTTAATCTCTAAAAATAGGGTTGACGTTATCTACCGAAAAATATTCGAGAACTTCCGGAGCGCACTAAAACCACAAAAAATCATTATTAAAATTTAATCTCACTTCATTTATACATTTTATTCTGAAGGTTCTTCAGTTTTTCCAATAAAAGAATAAATAGGAAAATAATTTAAAGAGGTTGTCTAATCTCTAAAAATAGGGTTGAAGTTATCAATTGTAAAATATCCGGAAACTTCCGGAGAGCAATATGACCACCGAAAACGATTATTAAAATCTCTTCTCACTTCATTTGTACATAATTTTCTTAAGGGTCTTACCTTTTTCCATTGAAAGAATAAATAGAAAATAAATTTTAAACATAAACACAGTAACTAATAGGAGGTAAATGTATGTGTTCGAAAAGTCGTATGAATTTTTTTTATTCAAAAAATGAACTAATCTCCATAAAAAATCTACAATCAACACTATTTTATCACGTAATAACGAACGTCTCAAGACTTGGTTGTTGTCTGCTTAAAATGAACTTTTTAGGGTTTAAGCGCATAGTAAATTGGGTTAGAGGCATAAAGTCGAGTCTTGTGATCTTGAAGCTTTTGGTTTTTTTTTTAATCAAATTAGGTGTCAATTACTAATTTTAAAATTTTTTTATGAAGAATACTAATATTTTCTAGTAGCTAAAAGTTTTAAAAAATATATTTTAAGGTTATTTAATCTCTAAAAATAGGGTTGACGTTATCTACCGAAAAATATTCGAGAACTTCCAGAGGTAACTAAAACCACCAAAAATCATTATTAAAATTTAATCTCACTTCATTTATACATTTTATTCTGAAGTTTTTTCACTTTTTCCAATAAAAGAATAAATAGGGAAATAATTTAAAGAGGTTGTTTAATCTCTAAAAATAGGGTTGAATTTATCAATTGTAAAATATCCAGAAACTTCCGGAGAGCACTATGACCACCGAAAACGATTATTAAAAGCTCTTCTCACTTCATTTGTACATAATGTTCTTAAGGGTCTTCACTTTTTCCATTGAAAGAATAAATAGAATATGAATTTTAAACATAAACACAGTAACTAATAGGAGGTAAATGTATTTGTTCGAAAAGTCGTATTGTAACGCCCCTACTTTTCTATAACTAAAACTCTTAGGGACATTACTACACATGCATGCATTCTTAGGCCAAAAGACATAAAACGATCTTTAAATCTCCACTGAAAACAAATTGTCTTTTGGGATCCCATTAAAAACATTCAAAACAGGTAAAAGGAGCAGCTTAAACATTGCCTACTTAAAATCCTGAAAGTTAAACTTAACTTCAAAACCATAAAACGACAACATCAGTTATTAAAGAAAGTATGCGGAAAACAGGACTATTCCCATGGTTCTGACAACGCGCCTCCGTCACTCGCCCTGCACGTCCTTGGCCTTACCTGAAAAACATTTTAAAAAGAAAGGGTGAGTATTGCAATTCAATACCCAGTAAGTGACCTCGCTACCGAGGTTTGGGACATGCAAACACATACAATCATGACTTTTAAACCTGTTCAAAATGTACGTATGTGGGACCTAAAACTTTCTCATATCATCATGACTATAATCCATGACTTCCTTTCTCTTTAAGTGGTCAATTGGTCATCCTGAGTCATTTCATTTTGAGTCCCTCACAGACCCCTGTAATTATTTGAGTCCCTCACAGACCCCTGTATGGTTTGAGTCCCTCACAGACCCCTGTATAGATTGAGTCCCTCACAGACCCCTGTAAACTTGACCCATAGGGTCTCTAATGCATGTTTGACCATGCACACGATGCACTCAGGAGACCAATTTCCACATTTTTAATCAAATCATTATATGGCATACATAACATGCATGAGGTCCCATCATTCAACATGACTATAGTGTACATGCCACAAAACATTATCATTGATATGCAAATCATGACTTTTCACAACAATTTGGAATAACACTCTTGCATGTCATCATGAAATATTCTCATATAAAGTACTGTAATAACTCCACCTGATATACTGGAATACACCTACTCAAAATACAAAGATATTCTCACATAAAATACTAGATTATACTCACATAAAATATTGAGATATCTTCACATAGAATATTAAAGTATTCTCACATAAAATCTTGAAATATTCTCGCGTAAAATGATTAAATCTTTTTAAGTAAAATAACGAACTAATTTCTCATAAAATAGTGAAACTCGTTTTCTTTAATCCCATTTAAAAGATTCGGCACAAGATCCCTTACCTTAGTTCAGATTCTACTCCAAAACCTAATCCGAACTCCTTGAGTACCCTTTTTTTTTAGTAGAACCTCAAGTTCCACGCGAAGACCTAATATCCCTTAGTTCGTCTTGACGTTTGACCTTCAATTCCGCTCCAAACTTGGTCCCTACAATTTGCATTCGAAACAGTAGCTTAAGCTCTCAATTAAACGCTTAGATATCCAATAGGTCACGAATAATTCTCTTTCAAATTCGATACTTAACAAGACCGCTCACCAGGCTGCAATCTCGGCGGCTGTAAAGTCGTGATGGCCGGCGTTGCAGAGCTCGACGGCGGCGGGGAACGGCGTGCGTAGGGCCTCGGCACTGCAAGGTTCGACGGCAGCAGCAGCGGCTGGAGGGAAAGAGCTCGCGAGCGGCCTTTGCCGTGCAATCACGGCCCGGTGAGATGGGCTCATGGATGGTGGCGCGTAGGACACTCGGCGCCGGACCAACAGCGGCGAAGGCTTTGCTTGAACGCTCCTCGTCGTCGTGGTGGGAGTTTTGTGACGTCCGGTGCAAGAGACGACACGGCTGCTCGAACGCTCCCCTGCGTCGGGTGGAGTCTTCTTACCGCAGTGGGTGAATCAGACGAGCGGCTTCCCTTTGTGATCGTGAGTTTGGCGGCGGCGGCGGCGAGGTAACGGAGAGAGGGTGGTCGGCTAGGGTAAAGTGTGGAGGAAGAAGAATAAGGTGGAGGTATCTAGGGTTAGGGTTTTCCTTTTGTTTCAACTTAAGGACCTTAAATACTCAAAATTAGGTTAACTTCCCAAAGGTCACATATAACCTCATTTAGGCATCATTAACTAAAATGCCATCGCTACTTTCTCTTCTTTTAATTTAAAAAATTAATTTCATTTCAAAGGGGACAATTTGCTTAAGCCCTCATGAATTGAAGGGTTCACCCATCACCGAAGTGCTCAAACATTTACTAATCCGACTTGGCATAAAGACGGATAGAACGTTAAATAAAATAAATAATTAGTACATTCTTATAATGATCTTAGAGGTCTTCACTACTTAATTAAGAAGAATAACTGAAAATGAAATTTTAAACACAAACAAAGTAACTAATAGAGAGAGTAGCTGCAGTATTTTATTCGAGAAAATTCATGCTAGAATTTTTTATTCAAAAGCTATGCTAATACACATTAAAAAATCTACTATCATACTTCCCATTTTGTATATCCGTAATAATAGGCATCTAAGTTTCTTTAATACCTTTTAGGTTATACCACTAGGATTCAATTTGCAGGAAATTAATCACTACTTGAATGTAGAAGTTTCTTGAACTAAACAAGTTTCACCAATTTATAATGATAGATTTTGGCCTGCTACATGTATAGGTTAGTTTCTTTAGTTATTCAAGTTAAATATAGTACTTACTGTAGTTTAGGTGAGAGAAGAAATGGTTTGTAATTTAGTAGAGATAGAAGTTAGAGTTTCAGTAGCACTTTGTTTAGTACATAAATCAGAGGACCTCCACACCTTCACCTCCATCCTTCAGTCCGACATTAGTAGTCAGGCCACCCAACTTTACTGTACATTAGTACCAAGTAAAGCCACTCCCAACACGTGTGGGGTGGGTGCTCTCATAGACATGCAGCCTGCAAGCTAATTCGCATATACAATGTATGACCTGTATCTGTCCGTCGGCTAATTTCCGTTAATCTGCGGCGTCTGCTGCCAGACCTTCGCGCTCGCGAGCCCGAGCGCAGGAGCCGGTGGCGCCACCATTCGAGTCGAGCCACCGCGCTTACGTCGTCAGGTAACTCGCTGAGCATCACGCGGCGCACGTTATCCTGGCAGAAACGTTACTCGGAAGAGTACGGTGTTCGCCGCCCAGTCGCTCGTGAAGCAGCGCCAGTAACCCGCCTGACTACGCCCAAATCGATTCGAAGCGCGATCTGATGCCAGCCGCCCAGCGTGCGAGAGTGCCCACATCGCCGGAGAGGCTGTGCATGAGAAGAGAAGCGTAGTGACTCAGTAGGTAATAGCACTTTCCGATTAGTTCGGCCGGTTCCGCTTTGATACGTCCGGTTTTGAAGTTCAGGTTCGAGTTTGAACCAGATACGACTCCACAACATGCCCAGATCTGATCATTCACGTGAATGGCGTCGCCGGATGTTAACGCCACCGCATGGCGCCGCCGCCCACGACCGTATGGCTAACACTTCATGGGACTTCTTTCCGGTCCACACATTTGATCCCCAGGATTGATTTTCCAGCCTACGCGGTAGTAATTAGGCTTATCTTTTTTATTAGATGTGAAAAAGCCAGTTTGCTGATTATGTCTAGTTAGGAAAATGGGTTAGATTGAAGGGAATCAGAGTCACAAGAGCAAATCCCAATCGGAACCAACCTGAGTTAGAGACGGAGCTTGAAGAGTTTGCAAGAAATATGTGAAGGTAAAGATTTTCTACAAATGATGTAAAGGGAAGTAAATATGGTTTTCTTGGAAGATGTATATTTTAGAGCGAGATTTGAGGACTTATTTCAAAAAGTGATCCAGAGAACTTCACGCTCTGTGAACTTAGAAAGTAACATTTCAAAAGGTCTTAAAGGATTTCAGGTAAGATTTACAAAAATGATTTTTAAAAAATGGGAACTAAACGCATTTATGAAATAATTATTGCAGAGGTGGGATTCAAGGTCTCTCAAAAGAATTATTATCATGAGTTTATTTTAAAGAATGATGTTCAGGTTTTATACTTAAGGCTTAGACTTGAGTAGAATATTTTAAAGGATTTGACATGACCCTAAATAGAAATTTTTTCCAAAAGATTTGTTAAGGGTTTGAGAGGCCCAAAGCGAGTACTGACTTCAAAGTATTTAGAATGAAGTTTTTATTACAATCCTTCTTATAGTTATGTGATCTGAGATCTTGCATATCTGATGCTTGTGTTAGATATCTGCTCTCTCACGTATTTCAACTACAAGCGCATTTATGATTCTGGCTAACTAGTCATATTATGATCTATAGGTTATATAGATTGTTGCATCATTATCAGATGCATAGATATATCTGATTAGACAATAGGACCTCGCGTACATAGCCCACATGCCTTATGAACATATAATGCCTTAGAGATTTGTGGCAATTGGTCTCTCCACGAGGAACTTATGCATGGTAAAACATGGCCCAAGGGCCTATGGGTCCAATGTGAAGTGCAGGGGAGGGCTCCAATACACGAGAAGTGCAGCGAGGGACTCGAGCTACTACGAGAGAGTGCATTGAAGACTCAATCATGCAGGGTGCATGAGGGACTCCAAACCTCACAGAGTGCAGCGAGGGACTCAAACCTACGAGGGTGCAGCAGAGGGCTTCGTGAAAGACCGGAGTAGACTACGATTGACCACGCGCAACGAAAGAGGAAAAGTCATGGTTTTATGACGAAAGTTTTAGGTCCCACTCAGAAAGCTTTATGATTTTAAAAGTCAGGTGCAAAGTCATGTTTAAAAATTCAGTTGAAGGAAAATCACTTAGCCATGTGTTTGCATTTCCCGCCCCCCCATACCCCAGGTATTTTATAATACTCATCTCTACAACTGATATTTGCGTTTCTCTTGTTTTAAAATGTTTTAATGAAATTCGAGAGCATACTAGAGGCGGTGGCATGGATGCACTCTGAGAGCTCATAGAGGCAGAGACATGAATTCATCCATGATTAAGAAAAAATTTTTAAATGATTATTGTTTTCCGACATGAAATGCGAGTTTTGAAACTAGAGGCGAACTTGAGGTATATTTCTTGTAAGCGTTTTGTATTTCTATAGGATCCCAAACTTAAATTGATTTTTATTTATCCACTTTTACTTATTAGAATTTCCAGTTAGGGCCTCGAGTACATGCATGAGTAAGTAATGTCCCTAGGAATTTGTATTTATAAAAAGTAGAAGCGATTCTGATTTAGTATCAGGCCTAAGGTTATGGAATTCTTGTAGAGCTGCATGCAGGTAACCTTAGTATCCCATGACTAGAAGTAGCAACTCCAGTCTGCATGGTGTACCTTTAGACTAAAAAGTTTTATTTATTCATGAAAAAATTTAAGTGTTCTATGTGAAGATATTTTTATATAAAAGTCGAGTTTGATGAATTTCCAAAATAAGAAAGAATGAGAATGTATAAGCTAAACGCTATATGTCTGAAAAATGCATAAAAAATGCTTATATTATGAGATCTATAACTATGCGTATGTAGCAAGTAAAGTGGAGCTGATCTTCTGTAGAAAGGAAGAAAATTATATGATCCCTGCGTTTTGGCATTAGAAAGGAAAATGTTTTATTTAAGGATATTTCCACGCGCTAAGAAATGAAGTTTTATAGCCATAAACACATGTTGTGGGTTGTTAAAAGGATTCCGCTATGACCAGGGGGTGAGGTAAGACTTAAGAGACTAGAGTGTTAAGGTTTACTAAGCAACTAGATTCTTAAATGTAGCTTTCAAATAAAAGTCAAGACTACTCATGAGGTAAAAAGTTCAGAATATATTCGTTAAGAGGGTTAGTAGTCTCATTCCACTCATACCGGATCAATTGGATAGGAAGGTATGAAGTTTAATGCAACATGCCACTTTGGGTGTTCGACTTTGTTGGTTCTGAATAAAGTCCCTTCATCTTCAAGTGATTGCATAACTATAGTATTTAAGGAGTTGAAAGGTAAGAGAAATGAAATTATGTTGAAAATGGGCTCAGAGATATAAAGAGAAAAATAGATTTATTAATGTTGAGATGAAAATTAGTGCTTTTCAAAATACTTGAAACACTTGATTTTATTTATACCGACTGCTCCCATTAGGAGAGCCACCCGGGATATACCACGATTAATGTGTTCTGCGCAGAAGCGGGCATGATCACAAGAAGTTTAATAGCGATTCAATAAAGCTAAATGACGTAAACAAGACAAGCTGTCTGAAGAAAATGCAGGAGTTAGAGGTTGGTGAGTGGTTTGAGAACACAAAAGGAAGTGGATTATGAGGGACTCTAGAAGCATGTGCCTGGAATAGAGCATTCACCGTAGTCACTTTGTTCTTTTTCTTGTGAGACATGTATGAGAGACACTTTGCACTAATTTCTACACATTGGATTTAGTTTCGTGTACAGCTTGAAAGAGATAACATGGAAATTATTAACTTAACCAGACTGGCGTAGTAAAGTTTCTTTTTCCCAATCGGAGGGATTTAGAGAAGTTGCGGTAATAGGTGAAAGTGGCAAGAATCTCTTCACTTCAGTATATGGCGAGTCATTTGAAGAACTCCCTTTCAATTGTTAAATTAAATTGTCTAGTAAAGTAGTGGTCGAGTGACCATTAGAAACACTGAATCCCTATAAGGTTCCTTTAGTAAAGGCGGGGTTAGTGGTTTCTCTAAGAAAGGTTTCAGTGAATTTGACTTTACAACCAAACTGATGCAGGATAATTAGAAGGTCCTTAATCTTACTAAAGGGAACAAAAAGTCAAGTTTAAGGAGAGTAGACATGAGGGAACAATGCGATTAGTGTTGTTAGATAAGGAAAGGTTTTATTTTTTTAAAGTTTCTTAACACAGAGAGCGGATTGAGGGTTGGAATTAAAAGTAGAGAGAGTATCAATAATTTTTCTAATACTCCCTTAGGTGCCTCCGATGAGAGTTAAAAAGAACTCAGAGTCATAAATTACGCAACATACATATAAGAGTTAATGGCCAGTTTATGCGCCATAAGAAGTATTGATGCAGTGCGTAAAGGAGAGAGGTGCAGCATCGTTAAACTTGTGCATGAGGAGAGTAGAAGTGGGAAGAAAGTTGTTGCACTAGAATACATCTCTTACGTCTTTGGATGAAGCGACCTATTCCACCGGTACAGGGACACATAGGTGTTCATTAAGGTGATTTCGGAGACAAGTTAGCTTTGTCTTCATGATCGGAGAGTTGAATGTTTCAGACAGCTTTCAAATTAAGATTATGAACATCATGGAGACTTACAGAAGACCAGCTAGTTTACCCACGATATTTATAGGCATGGCAGATTTCTGGCTTAAGCAAATGCTAAAAATATTGTGCATGAGTTCTTGAGGCGTTACTGGTTTAGCTTAAGAATAAGAAGGGATATAGAAAGTACTTTAGACGATTTGGTTTAGGCATAAGGAGAGGAAGAGTAAATGCTAATGGGTGAAAGTAATTTGAAGGCGGCCAAGGAGTTAAATTATGAAGTAAACTCCAAAGATGAGCATAATGAAGTTTTGTTAAACACTAGAGAAAACGCAGTATATGACCTCGAATTGTTTGATGCTAGAAAGGAAATGTCAGGATTCGGGACGTAAGGCTTAAAGGAAACTTTGTCAAGATAGGAGACTCCTTACTTGGCGTTATTAAGAAGGGTGATTTGGGCGAAAGAAGGAAGAAGTGGAGCATTACGAGGTGAGAAGTCTTTCAAGATACAACCGAACAACTGTGTTCGTGAGTAGAGACATATGAGAGAGGAATATTGTAGTTTCTTGAAAAGTTCAAAGTCAGGCGTTAGATAGACCATTACGTATTGAAGTTGGCGTTGGGGTTTCATGACAAAGAAGTCGAAGCGGTTAAGAAGTGTAGAAGATACTGGCTTATAAAGTATCGAACCCTAATGAGTGTTAAGAAAATTTCATTATATTCGAATGATCACAGAGCGTATTGGTAATTAAGAATTCCGGAAGGTAATGGGAGAATGAGCCTTAAAGGACTAGATTCATGTTCGCAGAGATAAACGCAGTATCGAGAAGTCGTTTATTTGATTTGAGTATTTTAAAGAGAGATTGAGATGAATAATTATTGAGTTTGTGCCATAGAAGATGAGGAAATGTTAAAGCGATAGAGTAAGAGGTTATGCAGTGGATGACTTGCTTTAAAGGTTCATTGAAAATTCCTAAATTTTACATGATGAAAATTTTTGTCACTTAATCACGATAACTTATAATTATTTAGGTTTAAAGTAAAAGGTAAGTGAAGAGGATTTCATTACACACTCTTTTAAGATTTATTTTAAAGTTTGATGCCATAATCTTGTGTATTTAGATACTCTTTGTCTTTAAAGATCATCACTTACAATTAAGAACTTAGTTTCACTTATATTAGGTTTATTGAACATTTATGTATATAGTGTGTTCTAGAACCTGACATGTAATGAGATGAAGTTTGGAGCACGATTGGTTTGTTTGAGTTTTAGAAATCTGATTGCTATCTATCCAGTGTGAGAAAATTTGGCATTATTTAGTAGTTGCGTGGATTTATCTTTACTTGAAATTTTACAGGACATCATATAATAAGAATAACGAGAGTTATGCAGAACATTTCAGTGTGTCATGACAACCAAATGAGACCTAAGTTTGAGTTACTCCCACCATGACCTGAGACTCTCAATGGCTTCAATGTTGATTTGATAGAAGCCCCCAAGAGGTTAATGAAATATCATAAGTGAGATGCGATCATTTACAACGTATCGCTTTAGAATATGGATTGAAATTAGTGAACCAATAATGTAGAGAATATTGAGCAGTGGAGATAAAGTTGCTAACTCCATCCCCTTATTGAAGTCACACCTCTTAGGAAAGTGATAAAGTTATAGGAAGCAATGATTAGAGCCCAGACGATTAGAGGTCATGCACCGAAGTAAATGCTAATGCCTTGATGCGATCACATTAAGAGGGTTTTGAGAATCGCTAAAAGAGGTGCGTTTAGTAAGCGTTCCATCAGGATCATTAAGGCAGAAGAGACTAATTAGGCGACGAAGAAAAACATAGGTTTATGTTATCGGAGCTATCTCAGGATTAGTAACTTTGAGGACTGTTGAAAGTTCTTAAAGAGAGGAAGGTTGTAACAGCTTGAATTTTCTAAATGCCTTTTAGGTTTATACCTAGATTAATTTATAGGAAATTAATGCTTCAACGAACTTATGAGTTTCTTGGTTAATACAGTTTCACAAATTTATGAAAATAGATTTTGGTTAAATACATATATATGGGGTTGGTTTATTTAGTTATTTAAATTAAATAACACTTTTGTGGTTTTGGTAGTAGAGAGAAGGAAGGGATTTGTAATTTAGTGGGAATAGAGGATTAGGGTTTGAACATTTGTTTTAACACGCAAATCCGAGGCTCGCATACTTCTCCATCCCAGCCGATCCACGGCAGGAAGCGTCAGAGCCACCGCAACTGCGTTTATCTTCTCGTTGCCGGCCGCCAACCTTTCGTCAGCGGTGGAGTCGTGGGACGGGAGCGCTCTAGCTGATTAAGCGCTGCGTGTTGTCACGGCGTCTGGCAAAAATCGAGCCTCCGGTCGATCTGTGCGTGTTTATGCTGCCCTTCAACGTCTTTCATGAAGGCTATGATGGGTCAGGCACTTCCATTCGAGTCGAACGCGCCGCTGCGTGCGTGCGTGCCTCGGCCGAACGCCCGCAGAGCAGCCGTTATCATGCGCCAGCGTTACTCAGAGTGCGAGGTGTTCGCCACGAATCTGGCATACGTGAAGCCGCGCCCGGCCGTCAGCCTCCTCGCTGTAAATCGGCGCGTCAGCGTGAGACACGCACCTTCATGAGAATTGCACCGTATCTGGACCAATGCGCGAATAGTGAGCCTCAGCCCGGTAATGGCACTCAATTAATTCGGCCAGAGTTCCACTTTGTTCTGATCGATTTTTGAAGTTTCGGAGGACCAGTTTTGAATGAATCGGCTCACAACATTCCCGGTCGATGTTCCACCTTCGTACCAACGCGAGGATTTAACCGCAACCACGCACCTTCGACCCATTCTGTGGCGCATGCTTCATGAGAACACTCCGTCCACACCATTTTGATCCCAGGAGATTAGTTTCGACCTCATTGAGTAATAATTCGACTTATCTTTTATTGGATGTGAAAAATAAGTTTGCCTTATTATGTGTCTAGTTAGGAAAATGGATTGGATTGAAGGAATCAGAAGTCTGCAGACAAGTCATTAGGAACCTTGAATTAGAGGCAGACTTGAAGGAGTTATGAAAGCTATGTTAAGGTAAGAATTTTTTCTACAAATGATCTTAAAGAGAAAGTGCTTATGGTTTCTTGGAAGATGTATTTTTAAAAGGCGAGGTGAGGACTTATTTCAAAAAGCTGAACTCCAAGAGACTTCTGCTCATGAACTTAGAAAAGTAACATTTCAAAAGATGTTAAAGGATCTAGTACGAGTAAATGATTTTAAAAAAATGATTTTGAAAATGGGAGCTAAGCGCATTTATGAAATAATTATTGTAAAAATTGAAGTTCAAGGTCTCCAAAAGAGTATTATTATCCTTGGTTTATTTTAAGGAAATGATGTTCCAGGGTTTATACTTAAAGGCCCAAACCGAGGAAAAGGAATGGCTTAAAGGATTATGAAATGACCCTAAGTAGAAATTTTTCCAAAAGATTTAAGAGGGTTTGAGAGACCCAAAAGCGAGTATGACTTCAAGAAGTATTTAGAATGAGTTTTGATACAATCGCCTTATAGTTATGTGATGCAGGATCTTACTTCCCCATTTACATGTTAGATATATATATACTCCACATTATTTAACTACAAGCGCATTTATGATTCACGACTAATAGTCATATTTATGATCTATAGGTTATATAAATTATTGCATCACATATGAATACATAGATATATCTGATTGGAATAATGGGACCTCATTACATATTGTATGTATATGAACATGTGCTCGTAGAGTTTGTGGCAGTTGGTCTCCACGAGAACTTATGCATGGTAAAACATGCATGTTGATAGAGACCCTATAGGTCCAATACGAGAATTACAGCTGAGGGACTCAATAATACGAGAATTCTGTGAGGGACTCGAAATGAAGAAAAGACTTCAGGAGTAGACTCAATTATTACGCATAACAAAGAGGAAAGTCATGATTTTATGAAAGAAAGTTTTGAGTCCACATTTCTGAGAAAATTTTATGATTTTAAAAATCCATGATTATAAAAATTCGTATTTAAAAGTCAGAATTTGAAGGGAAAATCATATGCATGTGTTTGCATTTCCCGACCCCCACTACTTGGGTTATAAGTGTGTTATAATACTAAATCACTCCTACATTTATTCGCGTTTCTGTTTAAAATGTTTTGGGTGGGTCGTGAGAGCATAGCGAGGCGAGTGGCATGGATGCGCTTCTACGAAACCATAGGGGCGAGACATGAATTCCATCCATGATTAAGAAAGAATTTTAAATGATTATTTATTTGTCAAAACTATAGCAAATCTGCAGTTTTGAAACTAGAGGCGAGGAACTTAGTTATGTTTCTTTATCGCGTTTTGTATTTCTATAGGATCCCAAACAGAAATTGATTTTTATTTATCCACTTTTACTTATTTAGAATTTCAGTTAAGGCCTCCAATGCATGCATAGTAGTAATATCCCTAGGAATTTATATTATTATAAAAAGTAATTACAAGTTTCAGCACAGGTTATGAATGTTTGCATATAGTGAGATGTTCGGTTATGCTATTGTGATGATTTAATCTTTGGAAAATGTAAATGTATTTATGCTTTATGATTGATTATTTACCAGTTTTAAAGTTATGAAAGCTATACCACGATTAATAGTTGGCCATCACCATAGAAGTATCATATATATGTGGTATTGTATGGGACCTCATGCATATTGTGTGAGACCATAGACATGTTATGTAGGCTATGGCTTGATTAGTCTCACGAGAATTTATGCATGGTAAGAAACATGCGCCAGAGACCTATGGAGTCCAAACTTATAAAGAGCATGAGAATTTCAAAACTTATAAGAGTGCAGCGGGGATTTCAAAATGTTATAAGAGTTACAGTGAGGGACTCCAGGCCTATATAGGGAGTGCATGAGGACTCAATATGAAAAGATTCGGGGTAGGCTCAATTGTGCACTTATAACCAAAGGAAAGTCATGATTTTGTGAGAGAGGTTTTAGGTCCACTTGTGAAAGTTTATGCAGTTTCAAAAGTCCTGAAATAACAATCATGCATAAAGTCATATATAAAAAGTCATGTTTAAAAAGGAAGTCATATTGCATGTGATTGCATTTTCCAGCCCCTCTTTACTTGGGTGTTATATGTACTCATCATACGCTTTATTACATTTCTACATTTTAAAAAATGTTTTTCGGGTAGCGAGGCGTGTCGAGGCGAGTGGCGGGGATGTATTCTACAAGCCATGGGAACAGTCATAGTTTTCCTTTTACATGTTTTAGATAATATTATTAACAAGCTTCCATTTGCTTTCCATATGTATGTATAGGATTTTAGAGCCAGTAGAGACTTAGTTATGTTTTGCCAGAAATGTTTGCCATTTATAGGATCCCAAATTAAATACCGATTTGAGTTATCACTTTTACTTACTTAATGTTATTTAAGACCTCGAGATGCATGCATGAGTAGTAATGTCCCTAAGACTTATGTTTAAAAGTAGGGTGTTACACTTTCAATGGAAAAAGTAGATACACTTAAGAACATTATGTCTCACCGAATAAAATTGAAAAACTTTTAATAATCGTTTTGATTGGTCTTAGTACTCTCCGAGGAAGTTCTGGAGGATGTTTACAATTGATAGCCAACCCCTATTTTTATAGATTTAAACAACCTCTGTAGAATTATTTCCACATTTATTCTTTTATTGGAAAAGAGTGAAAGAACCTTTCAAATAAAATGTATAAATGAAATGAGATTAAAGTTTAATAATCATTTCGGTAGATTTTAGTTACCTCAGGAAGTTCTAGAATATTTTTAGGTAGATAATGTCAACCACAGAGATTAAATAACCTTTTAATATGTTTTTAAATTTTTGGCTACTAAAAAAATTAGTATTCTTCATAAAAAATTTAAAAGTTAGTAATTATTTCTAATTTGATTAAAAAAAAGAGCAAAGCTTCAAGATGCAAGACTCTACTTTATGCCTCTAACCCAGTTTATCGCCCAAACCCTAAAAGTTCATTTTAGCAGGACAACCTTCAAGTCTTGAGGCGTTAGTTATTCATGATAAAAATTCTTAGTTCTAGATTTTTATGGAGAATTAGTTCATTTTTGAATAAAAAAAAATTCATACGACTTTTGAACAAATACATTTACCTCAATTAGTTCTTGTTTATATTTTAAAATCAATTTCTATTTATTCTTTCAATGGAAAAGTAAAGACCCATAAGAACATTATGTACAAATTAAGTGAGAAGTGCTTTTAATAATCGTTTTAGTTGATCATAGTACTCGGAAGTTTTGGATATTTTACAATTGATAACTTCAACCTATTTTTAGAGATTAAACAACCTCATTAAATTATTTCCTATTTATTCTTTTATTGGAAAAAGTGAAGAACTTTCAGAATAAAATGTATAAATGAAGTGAGATAAATTTTAATCATTTTAAATTGGTTTAGTGCTCTCAGGAAGTTCTCGAATATTTTTGGTAAATAACATCAACCTATTTTTAGAGATTAAATAACGCTTTAATATATTTTTTAAATTTTTAGCTACTAAAAATATTAGTATTCTTCATAAAAAGTTTTAAAGTTAGTAATTGACACCTAATTTGATTAAAAAAAAACCCAACTTCAAGAACACAAGACTCTACTTTATGCCTCTAACCCAATTTACTATGCGCTTAAACCCAGAAAAGTTCATTTTAAGCGGACAACAACCAAGTCTTGAGGCGTTATTATTCACGTGATAAAATAGTGTGGATTGTAGATTTTTATGGAGATTAGTTCATTTTGAATAAAAAATTCAATCTGACTTTTGAACAAATACATTTACCTCCAATTAGTTCTTTGTGTTTATGTTTAAAATTCAATTTCTATTTATTCTTTCAATGGAAAAAGTAAGACCATTAAGAACATTATGTACAAATGAAGTGAGAAGTGCTTTTAATAATCGTTTTCAGTGGTCATAGTGCTCGGGAAGTTCGGATATTTTACAATTGATAACTTCAACCCTATTTTTATAGATTAAACAACTTCTTTAAATTATTTCCTATTTATTCTTTTATTGGAAAAAGTGAAGAACTTTCAGAATAAAATGTATAAATGAAGTGAGATTAAATTTTAATAATCATTTTAGGTGGTTTTAGTGCTCTCAGGAAGTTCTCGAATATTTTTACGTTGAATAACGTCAACCTATTTTTAGAGATTAAATAACCCTTTAGTATATTTTTAAATTTTTAGCTACTAAAAATTAGTATTCTTCATAAAAAATTTAAAGTTAGTAATTGACACCTAATTTGATTAAAAAAAACCAAAAGCTTCAGATCACAAGACTCTACTTTATGCCTCTAACCCAATTTACTATGCGCTTAAACCTAAAAGTTCATTTTAAGCAGACAACAATCAAGTCTTGAGCGTTCATTATTACGTGATAAAATAGTGTGGATTGTAGATTTTTATGGAGATTAGTTCATTTTTGAATAAAAAAAAATTCTGACTTTCGAACAAATACATTTACCTCCTATTAGTTCTTGCGTTTATGTTTAAAATTTATTTTCTATTTATTCTTTCAATGGAAAAAGTGAAGATCCTTAAGAACATTATGTACAAATGAGTGAGAAAGAGCTTTTAATAATCGTTTAAAGTGGTCATAGTGCTCTCTAGGAAGTTTAGGTTATTTACAATTGATAACTTCAACCCTATTTTAGAGATTAAACAACCTCTTTAAATTATTTCCTATTTATTCTTTTATTGGAAAAAGTGAAGATCTTCAGAATAAAATGTATAAATGATGAGATTAAATTTTAATAATGATTTTGGTGGTTTTAGTGCGCTAGGAAGTTCTCGAATATTTTTAGGTGAATAACGTCAACCTATTTTTAGAGATTAAATAACCTTTAACATATTTTTAAAATTTTTAGTTACTAAAAATATTATTATTAGTCATAAAAAATTTTAAAGTTAGTAATTGACACCTTATTTGATTTAAAAATAACCAAAAGCTTCAAGATCACAGACTCTACTTTTTGCCTCTAACCCATTTCACTATCGCTTAAACCCAAAAGTTCATTTTAAGCGGACAACAACAAGTCTTTAGGCGTTGTTATTATGTGATAAAATAGTATGGATTGTAGATATTTATGGAGATTAGTTCATTTTGAAAAAAAAATTCATCGACTTCGAACAAATACATTTACCTCTATTAGTTCTGTGTTTATGTTTAAAATTCATTTTATTTATTCTTTCAATGGAAAAAGTGAAGACCCTTAAGAACATTATGTACAAATGAAGTGAGAAGAGCTTAATAATCGTTTTAGGTGGTCATAGTGCTCTCGGAAGTTCAGAAAATTTTACAATTGATAACTAACCTATTTTTAGACATTAAACAACGTCTTTAAATTATTTCCTATTTATTCTTTTATTAGATAAAAAGAACCTTCAGAATAAAATGTATAAATGAAGTGAGATTAAATTTTAATAATGATTTTTGGTTTTAGTTTAGTGCTCTCAGGAGTTCTCAAATATTTTTGGTAGATACGCCAACCCTATTTTTAGACATTAAATAACCCTTTAATATATTTTTTAAAATTTTGAAAACCACAACTGCATTATTCTTCATAAAAAATTAAGTTTAGTAGTGACACCTAATTTGATTAAAAAAAAAAAAAAACCAAAAAGAAGCTTCATGATCACAGACTCTACTTTTGCCTCTAACCCATTTACTATATATTAGAGCTTTAAAAGTTCATCACAGGACAACAACCACGTCTTGAGAAGTTGTAATTGGTGATAAAATAGTATGGATTGTGAGTCTTTTATGGAAGTTAGTTCATTTTTGAGATAAAAAAGAATTCATACTGACACCGAGACTTAAATACGATTTACCTCACCTTAATTCTGTAGTTTACATGTTTAAAATTTATTTTCTATTTATTCTTTCAATGGAAAAAGTGAAGTACCAGCATTACATTCATTACCAGATGAAGTGAAAGAACTTATGTCGTTTCCATTTGATTGTAGGTATCTCAGAGTTTCAGGATATTTTACAGTGATAATTCCTTCCTATTTTTAGAATTAATAACCTCTTTAAATTATTTCCCTATTTATTCTTTTATTGGAAAAAGTGAAGAACTTTCAGAATAAAATGTATAAATGAAGTGAGATTAAATTTTAATAATCATTTTGGTGGTTTTAGTGCTCTCAGGAAGTTCTCGAATATTTTTAGGTAAATAACATCAACCTATTTTTAGAGATTAAATAACACTTTAATATATTTTTAAAATTTTAGCTACTAAAAAATATTGTATTCTTCATAAAAAATTTTAAAGTTAGTAATTGACACCTAATTTGATTAAAAAAACCAAAAGCTTCAGATCACAAGACTCTGCTTTATGCCTCTACCCAATTTACTATGCGCTTAAACTTAAAAAGTTCATTTTAAGCAAACAACAACCAAGTCTTGAGGCGTTCATTATTCGTGATAAAATAGTGTGGATTGTAGATTTTTATGGAGATTAGTTCATTTTTGAATAAAAAAATTCATACGACTTTCGAACAAATACATTTACCTCTCTTGATTAGTTCATGTGTTTATGTTTAAAAATTCAATTTCTATTTATTCTTTCAATGGAAAAGTAAAGACCCTTAAGAACATTATCATACAAATGAAGTGAAGAGCTTTAATAATCGTTTTACGTCGGTCATAGTGCTCTCGGAAGTTCAGGATATTTTACAATTGATAACTTCAACTATTTTTAGAGATTAAACAACCTCTTTAAATTATTTCCCTATTTATTCTTTTATTGGAAAAAGTGAAGAACCTTCAGAATAAAATGTATAAATGAAGTGAGATTAAATTTTAATAATCATTTTTAGTTGGTTTTAGTGCTCTCAGGAAGTTCTAGAATATTTTTGGTAGAATAAATCAACCTATTTTTGAGATTAAATAACCTTTTAATATATTTTTTAAATTTTTAGCTACAAAAAATTAGTATTCTTCATAAAATTTTAAAGTTAGTAATTGACACCTAATTTGATTAAAAAACTAAAGCTTCAAGATCACAAGACTCTACTTTTATGCCTCAACCCAATTTACTATCGCTAAACCTAAAAGTTCATTTTAAGCCGAATGACAATCAAGTCTTGAGGCGTTCATTATTACATTATAAAATAGTGTGGATTGTAGATTTTTATGGATTAGTTCATTTTTGAATAAAAAAAATTCATCGACTTTTGAACAAATACATTTTACCTCCTATTAGTTCTTTGTGTTTATGTTTAAAATTTATTTTCTATTTATTCTTTCAATGGAAAAATTGATCCATAAGAACATTATGTACAAATGAAGTGAGAAGAGCTTTTTAAATAATCGTTTCGGTGGTCATAGTGCTCTCGGAAGTTTAGGATATTTTACAATTGATAACTTCAACCTATTTTTAGAGATTAAACAACCTCTTTAAATTATTTCCTATTTATTCTTTTATTGGAAAATGTGAAGAACCTTGAATAAAATGTATAAATGAAGTGAGATTAAATTTTAATAATGATTTTTGGTGGTTTTAGTGCGCTCGGAAGTTCTCGAATATTTTTAGGTTGAATAAATCAACCTATTTTGAGATTAAATAACCCTTTAATATATTTTTTAAAATTTTTAGCTACTAAAAATATTATTTCTCATAAAAATTTTAAAGTTAGTAATTGACACCTTATTTGATTTAAAAAAAATAACCAAAGCTAAGATCACAAGACTCTACTTTTTGCCTCTAACCCATTTCACTATGCGCTTAAACCTAAAAGTTCATTTTAATGGACAACAACCAGTCTTGAGGCGTTGTTATTATGTGATAAAATAGTATGGATTGTAGATATTTTATGGAGATTAGTTCATTTTTGAAAAAAAATTCATCACGACACCGATCAAATACATTTACCTCCTATTAATTCTTGTGTTTATGTTTAAAATTCATTTTCTATTTATTCTTTCAATGGAAAAGTGAAGACCATAAAGAACATTATGTACAAATGAAGTGAGAAGAGCTTTTAATAATCGTTTTGGTGGTCATAGTGCTCTCGGAAGTTCAGAAATTTTACAATTGATAACTTCAACCTATTTTTAGAGATTAAACAACCTCTTTAAATTATTTTCCTATTTATTCTTTTATTAGAAAAAGTGAAGAACCTTAGAATAAAATGTATAAATGAAGTGAGATTAATCTTTAATAATGATTTTTGTTGGTTTTAGTGCTCGGAGTTCTCGAATATTTTTAGTGAATAGCATCAACCCTATTTTTACAGACATTAAATAACCCTTTAATATATTTTTAAAATTTTAGCTCTAACTAGTATTCTTCATAAAAATTTTAAGTTAGTAATTGACACTAATTTGATTAAAAAAAACCAAAAACTTCAAGATCACAAGACTTCTACTTTTTGCCTCTAACTTGTTTACTATGCTCTTAAACCTAAAAAGTTCATGCGGACAACAACCACGTCTTGAGGCGTTAGCAGTGGAGTGATAAAATAGTATGGATTGTAGATCTTTTTGTAGAGATTAGTTCATTTTTGAATAAAAAAAATTCATCTGACTTTTAGAACAAATACATTTACCTCACTATTAATTCTTTGTGTTTATGTTTAAAATTTATTTTCTATTTATTCTTTCAATGGAAAAGAAGTGAGATCATAAGAACATTATGTACAAATGAAGTGAAAGAAGCTTTTATAATCGTTTTATTGGTCATAGTGCTCAGGAAGTTTAGGTTATTTACAATTGATAACTTCAACCTATTTTTAGAGATTAAACAACTTTAAATTATTTCACTATTTATTCTTTTATTGGAAAAAGTGAAGAACCTTGAACATAAAATGTATAAATGAAGTGAGATTAAATTTTAATAATGATTTTTGGTGGTTTTTAATGTGCTCTCGGAAGTTCGAATATTACGGTGAATAACGTCAACCTATTTTTAGAGGTTAAATAACCATTTAATATATTTTTAAAATTTTAGCTCACTAAAATATTATTATTCTTCATAAAAAATTTTAAAGTTAGTAATTGACACCTTATTTGATTTAAAAAAA